>JANBPK010001048.1:0-102685 GCA_027579435.1 Candolleomyces eurysporus
CACGATGCTATGTGAAGGGGGTACGCTGTCCGGCAAGAACGAGGGTCGTCAAACACAGCTGCAGTTAGCTGCGGAGGCCANGGATCGTAAAGGGGGGGAACTNGGGATNCGACGANGGGGGGGTCCCGGTAGCTCGAAGAAGCGATTTATCAAGTCTGNTGGTTTGAGGAGCAGCCGTTCCATGAAGCTCTCACAGGGCCAGGGTTTGCAGTGACAGACCAAGCTCTCGCAACCCTCAACACACGCACGGATGACTCATAGACCCAGGTTTCCGGGGAACTCTATATGATTGAATTGCTGTCTTGTCTTTACATGGGTCGGTAGCTTAACTCGCAGATTGCGGAACGGGCTTTAACAGAGCTTGATCTTTCGTCAACGTAAGTTGACCCGACCCCGCCCCTCCTCTTCGNTTTTTCTTTCTTTTTTTTTTTGGATTTCTTTCTCTGTACCATCTTATTGTCTTAGCCTTGCTATCCGACGAGAGGAGGTTGGTCATTTTGGTTTTCTCGAGAGGCTTTTCAAAGTTCTTTTGGATTTATTTTGCACGATACATGAGAAAGCGAACAAGCGAATGGGACTTGGAGGACTTGTAGAAGTGTGCTAGCCGTTAGGGGAAGTATGCCTTCCGAATTGAGAGTGGCGTTCTTCTGGCGGGGTATAATCTGGAGGTGTATAGGAAAGGTCTCTGAGTATTCGACATCTTGTGCAAACCTGCAGCAGAAGATCATCGGAGGTCTGGGGTTCGCTGAGCAGGCCTCAAGCAGGGTCGGTGATCGCCCGGAGTAGTGATCGACACTGCGGGATCGCGCGTTCTAATCCTGGTCTCGTCGACANTTTTAGCCGTCGAGGTCGGGCCTTGTTTCGGTCACTCCAAATAATTAGATTGCTTTAGTTTTGCGAAAGATATTTTTGTACTGAAAGCTGAAGCTAGTAGCTCGGCCATGGAGGACAAGTGCTCACAAGTATTGTCGCCCATGAGTCATCGGTTTGAGTGGTAATGATTTGATTGTTGTGTTGTCTCTCCGTGGGTCGGTAGCATAACTGCACTTTGGAATTTGTCAGCGAAAGTTGACCCGATCCCTCCCTCCAGGCTCCCTCCCTATTCCTTTTCTTTTACTTTCAATTGGCCTCCGTCATTGAAGTCGTTCCTTGTCCTGTCACGGGACTCAGGCTTGATCGGCAGGTGTAGGGCTTTTAAATTGGNTTTTTTCTTCTCTACTGGTAGGTGTAAAGTGTTTCATTCGACAAGTGGGCCTTAACCTATCAATACGCCCACAGAGGTGAGTTCATCGCTTGGAAGTCACCATTTTGGGAAGGAAGCCTTCCGAAGATGGGGTGTAAGTCTGACGAGAACAAGCATCATGAACAGTTAGCTCCGGAAGTCAGGATCCTAAAGGAGGGAGGAGCTGTAATAGACGATAGCTTGAAAAAGCGATTCATCAGACCTTCAGGACTGTAGTACCGGTTTGAGGAGCAGTTGTTGAAGCTCCCGGTAGACAAACATATGACTCATTGGACACAAGGTTCCGGTGGATACATGATTTGATTGCTGTGTTGTCTTTTCACGGGTCGGTAGCCTAACTGCTGCTTTGGCATTCAGATCGACAACTCGATCTTCTCTCCACAAAGTCAACGAAAGTTGACCCGACCCCTCCCCTCCCTCTCTCTTCTTTTTTTGGATGTATTATCTTGGCCTTACCAACCGACTGGTGACTTTGGTCTTTCAAGAGGTATTTCAAAGTTCTTTTGGATTTATTTATACGGTAGGTGTGAATTTGGTGGCAAAGCAAACAAAGTAACGGTGTTCGGAGGACTTAAGAAGGCGTGCTAGCCGTTAGGGGAGGTACCCCTACCGAATGGAGACCGGAGACTGGCAGGCTTTTCTGGCAGGGTATGACCTAGAGGTGGGTAGAAAAAGGGTTCTCTGAGTACTCGGTATCTTTTGTCGAGAGGCTTTTCAAAGTTCTTTTGGATTCATTTTGTCCAATAACTGAGAACTTGGTGGCGAAGCGAACAAGCGAACGCGACTAGGAGGACTTAAGAAGTGTGCTAGCCGTTAGGGGAAGTATGCCTTCCGAATCGAGAGCGGCGGCTTTTTTTGGCAAGATACGACCAGGAGGCAGATAAAAGAGGTCTCCGAGTACTTATACAAACCTGCAGCAGAAGATCATCGTCGAAGGTCTGGGGTTCTATGTTCAAGCAGGAGGGTCGGGTCGGTGATCGCCCGGAGTATGCATAGCGATCAACACTGCGGGATCGCGCGTTCGAATCCTGGTCTCGTCCACTATTTAACTATTGAGGTCGGGACTTGTTCCATGGAAACACTCCGGTACGTATCTTGCGATGCTCGTACATGAGCTACTTAACTAAGCAAGAGCTAGAGCGGACCCNGGGGGGAGGCGCAGAAGCGACTGATAAAAGACTTCTACAGGACTGTGATAGATGTAGCTCCGAACTGAGAGGTCTGACAATGGAATCTGAATCCAATTATCCGATTTTTCTGTTTCGGGGGAAGGGAGATCGACGCGACAACGAATACTGCGCGTGACGTCACGTCATGCGAAATGACAGACGCGTCGACACTTCTTGGGTCTCTCGTGTCGGGTCTTAATTGAACCCAGTCTCACCAGGCGTAAAACACTGGCTAGACACAAATGTGAGTCACTGCCCAAACGTCATAAATACGAAGCCCTCTCGCATCCTAACCGTTCACGTACTTGCTCTTCCCGGCCTATCTTATCACTGTTTTTTCACCATGTCGCAAGCTTCCAACGTTGGCCCCCCCGACAGCCAAACCTTGGACAGCGGAAAACGAGCTCAATGCGTTCAACATCAGGATAGAGACTCTAGCTCCCGACGATTTCTTCCAAACCTGTGGCTTACCAGACCCTCCCGTCTCAGCTACTGTGCTTCAGAACGTGCTCAAGCCAGGCAAGCCGATTGAAGACAAACAGGAACGACTATTTTTCGACTATCTCGATTGGGCTTCCACAACGGGAGAGATTGCGATGACCGTCGACTTTGCCGCATTCCTCCTCCATTGGCTCGGCTATGACACACAAGACGGCATAGTTCTTCAGGGAAAGAGGGCTGCATTGACGGTGCGTCGTGAGAGACCGGATATCTACTTCGATGTCTGTGTCATGTCTCCCGATCGTTATTACCAACTTGTCGTTCAAGCAGAACCTGCGCCGGTCAGTTAGTTTCATTTCCTCACTTTTTCCATTACGCTCACCGGCCGCCACCCCCTCCCTAAAGCACGACTTCTCTGGCTACCCTGCAGAGCCCCAGTTGATTGCTAAGGCCATTGCAGCATTTCACCAGAACAATATATCCCTCGCTCCTGCGCTTACTCGGGCAGTAATCCCCGGAATCGTAATGGCCGGAACCTTACCCACGTTCTACCTCATTCCAGTCACATCCGAGCTTGTTCGTAACGTTGAAGGCGGTTATCGCCCTGAACAGCCTACGGTTGTTTATCGGTGTGTTCCGCCAATGCCTACGGAGCCCAGTATATACACCCCATACGGTATGGTCCACCTTGGCCGGCGGCGATGGGCATTGCAATGTTTGGAAGCCTTCAAACGCTTCCTTGTGAGCATAATTAATTTTTTCGCTTATGATGCTTGGACTAATGATATCTTCCCAGAACCAAGCGACTGTCGAACAGAGCGAAGAAAAACCCAAAAAATGAGCTCGTCTACTGTACTAGCATCCCTCCGTACTATCTTGCTTTTTTAACGTCGTCTAGATAAAATTTTCCCAAACAAATATACATTTTCTGCTATTCGTAGCATCATGAGAGCCTGCATTGCCATGCCGCAATCCAAGTTGCACCAGTCGGAAAACAGACGGAGAGTCAGTCTATTCATCAAGACCAATCGCTGTGTGAATCTCCGAGGTGCTCCAAGGCCCATTGTTCGTTTGTTTCCTTCGCTGCCAAATTCTCGTCTATCTTACAAAATACATCCAAAAGAACTTTGAAAGCCTCGCGGCAAACCAAGCTCACCAACCTCTCGTCGAATTGGAACGGGTTTTAACACAACTTGATCTTTAGTCAACGCAAGTTGATCCGTCCCCCTTAGGAGTGTGTGCATAGCAACTAACACTGTGGGATCGCGCGTTCGAATCCTGGTCTTGTCAACCTTTTACTGTCGAGGTCGGGACTTGTTTCGGTCACTCAAATTGTTAAATTCCTTTGGTTCTGCGAAAGATAGTTTTGTATCTAAAGCTGAAGCTAGTAGTACAGCCATGGAGGACTTCAAGGGCTCACAAGTAGTACCGCCCATGAGTCATCGGCAATGACTTAATTACTGTGCTGTCTTACCGTGGGTCGGTAGCATAACTGCACCTTTTGGCTAGTTCATTGAACTGGATACGTCAACGAAAGTTGACCCGATCCCTCTCTAATCCTTTTTCTTTTTCTTTGGCTTCCGTTAAGTTGTTCTTAATTCTTTCAGGAACTTGGGCTTGTTCGGCAGGTGTAGGGCTTTTGAATAGACTTTTCTTTCAGGCGAAAGGTGTTTCAGTCGACAAGTGGCCTTAAACCTGGCAATATGCTCGCGGAGGTGAGCTTGTCACTTAGAAGTCACCGTTTTGTGAAGGAAGCCTTCCGAACTGAGAATGCAGCAGACCTTTGGCTTCTCGTCTCTCAGGCAGTGGTATCTGGCACCAAAGATCCAGGAGTACTTGCAGATAACTGGAGTTTGCAGTGTACAAGGGAAGACAGTACGCATGCCCTGTCTCTGGGATTGCACAACACATGACCTATCGCTTATAATTTGATTGATACGATGTCTTTTCACGGGTCGGTAGCTTAACTGTTGCCTTTGCATACAGATCAAAGTCCTAGACTTGACCTATTCTTAACAGTCAACGAAAGTTGACCCGACCCCTCCCCTACTCTTGTCTTTTTGACCTTTTCTTACTAGTACCATTATTGTAACAGTACCGGTCTTCTTGGTTGAATGGCGGAGGTCGGTTAACGGTGTTCAAGAGGTGCTTAGTTTATATTTTGGATGGTATTCGTAGCAAAGCAAACGGTCTTGGAGGATTCGAAGGTTGACTGTTTTGGGAAGGACTCTTTCTGGATTGGGGCTGCTACATTTCTTGGACACTGGGCGACAGCCCGGTGAATGGGCAGCAAAGTTTCTGAGATTTTATACTTGATATCTCGTGTAAAGCTAGAGTTTATCTGTGCAGGCAGGAGCATCGGTCATCCAAGGAGTATGATCGCGCGTTCGAACCCGGGTTGTATCGACTTGTTGTTTGAATCTCGGCGCCGGCACTCCAAGTAATCGGATTCTTCTGGTTTTACGATACATGTTTCTGTTTTGCGCTGAAAGCTGAAACTCGATGTGCAGCTATGGAAGAGCCGTTCGAGTGCCACGCCCCCTGTCACGCCGGTTACACGTCCTCCGTCGAGACTCGAAGCGGGTGAGCTCGAGGAAAGAATACAAGCATCTTGAAATTGGCTGTCATTCAATTTCTGGCATTCATTTCACACCAGGAGATAATGTGCAATTGTTTCAATGAGTATAGTACAGGCAGAATGACCAAGAGAAATATGCATCTAGCGTAAAATTCAAGAGCCCAAGATATTATTCCGATTCTAGTTTGCACCCTGCTCATGAATGAAATTCAATCATCACCCCATAGCCCGCAGCATCAGAAACGAACTGCGAGAAACCTTCCGCCCATCCTTCAGGGACACAACTCCATTCCACAAAGGACAAGCACCGCAGTGCACTGTCTGGTCCAAGGTCGTGCCGCAGTCTTGTATTCTTGATCAACGGTTCCATGAACGATGCCAACCCGAAAAATCCGGTGTCGTCAGCGCCAAAGCCACTTCCGTTGAAACACAACGTCTTGAGGGCTATAAAACAACGGGATAAGCTTGAAGATTGCTCCGAAAGCGGAGAACTGAAATTGATGTTGGAGGAGGTTTGCGACTCCGGCGCTGCGTGATCTTGGACAAACTTCTCAATGGCCCGAGAGTCTTCTTCCAATTTCTCCACAAGGTTGCCCACGTAGGAAGGGCTAACAACGAGACGGGAAAGGTAGGGAAGTTGTGCAATATCGTCCCAAAAATGGTCATCCACTGGTAGAAAACCTGATGTGTGGGTGAGTCGCAGAGACAGTGATTGTATCTGCACCAAAGACAGGCCAGGGAGGCAGAATCGCTCCTCGTCGGACATCGAGAAGGAAGGACCGGGGCAGGGTTCTTCGAAAGCGTCCCACTCATTGCAAACAATTGAAGCAACGGAAGTTGACGGAGGGTCGATAGGGATATGGCGGTGGAAGGTAGGTTGATCCATCCATGCATCTATCTGCAATAGAGCAGCCACTGAACTTCCAAAGAGGTCTGTTTCATCTCGCGAGAGCGAGAAACAGCACGGGGCGATGCCGGATGTATCCGAGTCTGTGCGGCATTTCGAAAGCACTTCAAACACGTCTCCAAAACTGAAAGATTCGGACTCGTCAACATATTCCGCCCAAACACCAACAACAACCTGCGTCGTAGGCGATACCCGTACGCACTCGAGGAAATTGAGAATACCCGGATCATCCCCTTTAGCTATCAGGGTGTTTAGCTGCGGGAAATTCAGAGGGGGAAGGGGGCTTGTTTCGGAGTCTTCTTCAAACTTGATACCAGCTTTCAGCGACAGTTTCTTTAGCGTTTTCGCCAATCCTTGTAACACAGGGTAGAGCTTGTTCCAGAGGTGGGGGTTATCGGCCTCCAACGTGAGCTCAGACAGCGTTTCGCATTGGAAGAGAGAAATGTCGAGTGGAATGGTTGTCGAGAGTAAGGAAAGACGCTGTAGACGCGGGGTTCCGCCCGAGAAAACATCTGGGATGGTCGAATTCGTCCCTATCGAAAATGATTCAAGTAGCGGGGCACGATCTGGAAGATGCCGCAGAATATGAGGCGTATATTGTCCCAACAGGTCAAAGGTCTTCACTCGGGGGATCAGCCTTGCGATGGTGTCGATTGAGCTTCCGCTGGCCTCTTTGCACCAAATCCTCAGGAAGATGGTGAGAGGAATGTCTTTGGATCGTTCCAATAATGATTCGCGCCAAAAAGATAACGAGGAGTCCACGTCAGCTCGTATGCCAAATGAGATCTTAGACCACAGCAGGGGGCAATTAATTGCGACTTGTCGCCAATGTTGGCAAACGTGGCTGGGGATCATCGACTGTTGGTCCAGTGACCCGGAGCCAGCCTCGAGATGGAGTATGAATATGGTGGACAGGATTTCCGGGGGTAATTTTGCTACCGGAGACAAGGTGTTGTATTTCGACTTGAGAGACCGACTTTTTTCTTCAGAATCCAGAATTTGAGCCATCAGTCGACTCCGTGCCTCGACGTTTTCTGTAGTTGATTTCGAACTCGGGGCCATGGTTCGGTTGTCGACAGTCTTTTCAACATTCAATTATCATGATGGAGGGGGAGTGGGACAAAATATGCTTACGAGACTCTACAAGGTTTGAACACTTAGAGACGTCCCGAAAAAGCGTGGAGGATGGACAAGGTTTGAAATGACGGGCTCACTATGTACAAACTTCGAATGTGCTGGCGTGTGACGCATGGCGCGTGATTGTTTGCGCAGGATGCATACTAGAGACGACGCCCTCCGAATCCTGCTCGCATCGGCCCAGTTTGTCTGCAGACGGATGTGGGTGAGTTTCAAAATTTGAAGTCCGAATAAGTAGACGCGCGTCAAAATTTTCTTTCCTTCTCTCTTCCCTCTACCGCTTTTCCGAGATCCAGCCTGCATATACACATCTTGAAATGCCCTCACTCTCTCGCACGGCCGTTCTTTCCAACTACGAGCTCTTGACGCTGATTTTTGGCGATTTTCTTCCATGGGATCCAACGCGTCTGGCAAGGGACGAGGTCGTCCAAGGAAGGAAGCAACTTCGCGATCTTGCTATCACATGTAAAGCTTTCAAGGACCCCGCGCTTGCAAAACTTTGGACCTACTTGGACTCTCTTTTACCTTTGGCATTGGTGCTTCCAGATCTTCGAGTGTGGAACAATGGATATGTAAGCTGGCGACTGCGTCCACCCGTTCGAAGGGCAATAGGTCCGATCCAATCGCTGACTCACCTGTGTTTGTATAACTCCAGTATTTCATTGGAAGCCTTTCGAACGACTGTATATTTCGTCAATATGCGTCAAAGGTTCGCGTTTTGAACCTGCAGCCAACTACTCAAAAACCGGTCTCCATCTCGCCGCATGCATACGTCCTCATCGCCAAGCTGCTCGAAGGACAAGCGCTCTTCCCAGGTCTGAGGAAAGTGGTCCTTCAAGCGGAGTGTGATCCTGCGACGGAGTTGGCTATCCTTCCTCTTATATTCCCGCCTTCTGTCGAAACAGCAGAGATTTATGGAGAAGGTTTTTCCAAGCCTATGTTCGCCAACTACTGCCTTCCTTTCCTCATGACGCAATTCAAATGCACTCTGAAGCACCTTTCTCTCAAGAACGATAAACAAGATGTGGATCCTGCGGTCGTTGACGCTATCGTGCAGTTGACATGCCTGGAGAGCCTCGACCTTCAGTTGCCCCAAAGCAACCGGATCAAACCAGAATACCTGATGGAAATTGGAAAGGCTTTCCAGAAATTGACGTCTCTTAAACTCGATGTCCATTTCCCGTCTCACCGAGTCTCCGAAACCTCCCCTCACCAAAATCATGATCTCGATACCTCTGGTCTCTTTCCGGCGCTGAAGTCACTTCACGTCGTCAGCCGGTCCGAGAGCCAAATTTGCGCGTGCATCCCTGCTTACTTGGTCGAGAAGATCACGTCCCTGGTGCTTATGCTGACAGAGCCTATCCAGACCACTGACTTCTTCGCATCGACCATGATCTCTTTATCGAAAATGAGATCTTTGAAGAAACTCGAGGTATTCGGTGGATCGACGACTCGTGTCGCTCATTGGAATGCGATGCTCCCGTTGCTCCAGCAACTGCCTTTGGAGGAGTTCAAACTCGACGTGTTCCAATCTACCTCCTGGACTGCTTCCCTCGAATCTTTGGTGGATGGTGCGGTCACGTTCCGCGGTCAGACTTCAAAGAATACCACCGCCATCCAGCCTCTTCAAGCTCTCACACTTCCGTCCTCCCTCAAAAATTCCTTCATCACCTTGGATTGCTTGTCGACTCTAGCCGAGGAAGCCATCGGCCTCGAGTATCTTGCCATTTCATTGAAACCCGAAGGACGCTCGTCTGGGCGCAAGGCGATTGCCGACTTGCTATTTGCGTGGAAGACGTTGAAACGGTCTTCCTGCCCTCTCAAGCGTCTGGCGGTTTCTCAGTTCGGGTCCGATGTCGTATTCAGCGCGCAGGAATATGATGATCTAGCGCAACTTCTAGATCTTATGTTTCCCCAGCTAACTTCGATCAGGCCCTACGATGGTGAAAAGACGCAGCCGTATTGGAATAAGCATTGGTGGTTCATCGAGCGCCTTCGAAAGATGTATAAGAGATGCAGGCTGAACCAACTAACATCGCACTAGCTCGTGCTCATACAAAGCCTATTTGTGTACTCGATGTCTTAAAACGCTTTCACCAACACCAGATTGTAGTATTGGTCCCCTGCTTGTAATTGTGCTTGGTAACATATCCCAATTCGTTGTCGTCGGTTTTCTACGCAGTAAACAGTGAAATAAAATTATGGACTAGATCGGCCTCTGCAATCCCAGTTATATCTCCTGTAATCAAGCAGCGTTTAGGATTAGTTCAGCGTGCCGTATCGATTACCCCGTACCTTGGTCATAGGCGAGAGAAACTTCGACTATATCTGCGCCGCTGTGACATGAAAGAATCAAGTTAGAGTTGTTCACGAAATTGAGGCCAGCAAGGCCTCTAACAATCCTCTTCAATTCGCTAGTAGAAGTAGTCCAATTACCAACTTCAGGTGTGCCGCTGAAAAGTAGCAAGAAGAAAAAGGCCAGGCAAGGGACGCGATCGTCTGGATCTTCCAAAATGGTTAGCTAAATACCAAACGGGTGACATTGTAGACGCCCACCATTTTCGATGACTCCTCGTTTCCAGGATCAGCTCAGCCTCTGCTTTCTCCTTACACGATTTCAGGGTTGACCCAAGCGGCCAAATTATACTCCACATCACTCCGCCCTCCGTCCGTACCACCGCTCTTGTGAGCGAAGGACAAACTTGTAGCGCTGAGCGCTGCTCATTGGCGGCACCCGTATTTCGATGGTATAAAACTAGGTGGGGCCGCCACATGGCTGAGGACACTGAAGCTTCAACTTACTTGTCAACTTCCCAAGAACCTTCTCCAGAGTTCGGTGCTTGTTGGATCTTGTCCCCCGATCTGGCTCAGCCACTGAAGCAAAGAGGTTTACCACCCTCTTGGACTCTGGATCTGGACAAAAGGAGACTTTCAGCGCCATCGGACGATAAATCCTATCGATATCGATTACCAGTACTATCATCCTCGCCCTGGTAAGTTAACCAATTGGGAATTTGAACAGATAATGTATATGCGACCATGCAACGGCTCATTCTGAGTATGATACATCTGCCTTCATTTGCTATGCTTCCTAGACCAAAGGGCAACCTAACCTCTTAAGAAAATGCCGGAGGATCATGGCGTGCGTTTCACTCACCGCAACATCACCCTGCAGCGTGCCAAGGGAACACGACTCGTTCTCGCTTCATTTCACCTAAATCCTGTCTTTTTTTTGGAAATTGCGGTTATTAGAAGACAGTGGAAGACACCACAAAACCCGTCAACCTTCGCAATTCCTGTAATCACTTCATTTCCTCTGCATTCGGCTGGCAAGATCAGATGGGCAATGTGATACTCGTCGTATTATGATAGTGAGTGGTTCATATCCATTACTTTGGGACTCATGTGCTCAAGAAGATGACGCAAAACATCGTATACCCTCCGCACGACCTTCATGTTTCTGCCGAGGCTCCGCTTCCAATTAAAGATTCATCTCCGTTTTCATCCTGGCTGCCTTGGGAAGGTTGATGTGAATTTGGCCTTGGGACTCATACAAAAAGCACGACTCCCGCTTCAACCTTCATCCCTCATCTCCCTCCTGCTGTCCCGAGCTCCCACACGCCTCATCGTCACTCAGAAGGGGTGTGTAGTACCTTCCCGTTGAAATGATCAATTTACCTACTTTGAACTTATGGAACTTGAACGTGACAAAATCAGATCCGTGCTCAAATGCCATTGCCGTGGTTCACGACGTATCTAGATGCTCTATGGGACATCGTAGGGTGTGTTCACTTCATCTCGTTTTCAAGTTACACATAACGTCTGAGAGTTCCTCAGAAAACCCCAGCCCTCTCGTAGAAAGTCGCTGTCAAAGTGGCTGCCCTGGACGAAAGGCAAGCAAGCTCCGGTCACGATTGAAGATAAGTACGCATTGTTCTGAAATAATTCTAATTACGTATATTCACCACAGTCCAGAAACCCCTCCCCTTTATGGGCACTTATCATTGGAATCAATGAATATCAAGATAGTGATCGTATGCGTAAACTTAAGGGTGCTACTCGTGATGCCGATGCGGTCAACAATTATCTTCAAACCGATCTCAGGGTTCCTAAAGACCAAATCATCAATCTACGCAATGGGAGCGCTACCCGTGGCGAGATTATTACTGCATTCAAAGAGCTGCGCAATAACCCCAGAATCCAGCCCATGGATCCTATCCTCATCTATTTTGCTGGACACGGTGGCGAGAGCGGCAATAGCTCGGCTCCCAATTCAAAGACCCAGTCGTTAATTCCAGTCGATTTCTCCCCCGAGAAAAAAGTGCACCCCATTCCAGACCGCACAGTAGCCGCATTGATCAATGGCATCGCACAGAAACACGGCAACAATATCGTAAGTAATCCCACAAATTTCTGTCATTAAAGACTTCTGACAAGATAAGTAATTTTCATGAACGCAGACAGTCATTTTAGATTGCTGCCATTCTGGCTCGGGGACTCGTGGGGGCTTGGACGACGAATCCACCGTGCGCGGCTGCCAGCTGGACGACGATGCAATTCCTGATCACCTTGATCGAGATATCCTCAAAGACAGCCGTGCCTTCGACTCCGATACTCGCGGGTTGAGCATAGCGAAGGGCTTTGCCGTGAAGGACATGCGCTCTCATATTCTTTTGGCCGCATGCAGCGCCAATGAACTCGCTCGGGAAGATGCAGTAAAACGAGGCCAGGATTCAGATGCCCGCGGGCGATTCACTGCAGCCTTGTTGGAGCTCTTAAGGGAGGTCTCCCCGAATCAGATCACATACAGTGACGTTTTGATCAGGATTCCTAGCATAAACGGGTAGGCGCAGTCTATCTTTGACAGCAAACATGCTCGATGACAATGGTTTGCATTCAGGCAAAATCCTCAGTGCGAGGGGTACCATAAGAATCGCTTCCTTTTCGACAAACGAGTTCGTGCAACCAAGTTTTTCGCCTTTGAGGTGAATTTGGGTGATAAAGGCTATATTTTGGAAGCTGGGCGGGCTCACGGTATCACGGACAACGCGGAGTTCACGCTATTTCGAGACAGGGATGTTGCATTCAAACCGGGCGAGGCTCATCTGGCAATAATGAAAGCGAAGAAAATCAATGCCTTCACCACCGTCCTCCAGTCTGTCGAGGGTCACCCGACTGTTCTTGGAAACGGAGCGATCGCTGTACAGACAAAGGCCGGTGACTTGGATGATCTTTTCATCTATGGACCAATCGATAAGCGAATCATGAAAGCTACCGCACGGGAGATGTCTGGGACAAGTCCTGACCTCTATACTATCACACAGGTTGACGCCGTCGACAAGGCAATGCTCAAGATTGTTGCAGTTGGAGAGGACAGGTATGACTTCGAGGTCCTGGACAAGGAAGGTGCAGAGGGGGGATTTACTCGCATACCACACGCCGTTGAAGCGAAAGTTGACGACGATGTCGTCGATGCCCTTCGTTACGTCTTGCGTGCCGCCGCTCACTACCATCTGCATCTCCACCTCAAACACTCCAATAATAACATTCAAGATAAGGTCGCGATTGAGTTCTTCTCGGTGAAGGCTGAAGAGGAGGGCGAATCAGACGACGACGAAGCAGACGAAGAAGAACAGGGAGAATGGACACCCGTTGGAGACAACATGCATAAAGCAGGGAAAATAGAACTTGCAGTCGATAACGGAGCAAAATACGGAATGAAGATCACCAACAGCTCTCCACACGATCTCCACTGGTCATGCTTCTGGTTCGACCATACCAACTTCGAAATCTGTGAGTTGTTAGACACACACACTCGGGCATAATCCTGATTCACTTAATCACACGTACAGCTGCTCTCTCCGAAATTAATCGACAGACCAGGCACAACAAGGATCATTCTCTCAGTCAGGACTCGGCAGTGAAGACGACAGTGTTCGAATTGTCCGTGAAGGAAGATGTGGAACAGACGACGATTGGTTTCTTTAAGTTCTACTTCACGTCGGAGGTTGTCGATCTCTCCCATATTCCCCAGTCATCGCCGTTCTCCGATGTGCGAGGCTTGACCACTGCGCGTAAAAAGGAGAAACCAGTTTGGGGCACCGTACTAATACCTGTCATTCGAAAGCGGTAGTTGTGAAATACGGGTGATTGAGTAGTTACTAGTGTGCACTACGAGGCCGTCTGTCTCTTGAAGTACTATTAGTCGCCTGTAAGTACTTGGTATATGGACCTCGCTGTGATTGATCTTTATGAGGTGAACAGTGAAATAAAGTCATGGACTAGATCGGCCGCTGCAATTCCAGTAATATCCCCTGGGGTCAAGCAGCGCTTAGTAAGAGTAGTTCAGCTTGCCTCATAAATTCACCCGTACCTTGGTCGTAAGCAGGCGATACTTCCACGATATCTGCGCCCCTGCGGCCGATATCAGCGTCAAACTAAGGAACGAATAAAGTTGGAAACGTACACGAAGTTGAGGCCGGCAAGCCCTCGAATAATCCTCTTCACTTCTCTAGTAGTCCAACCGCCAGCTTCAGGTGTGCCCGCTGNAAAAAAAGGTCAGGCAGGGGATGCGATTGTTCAAAGAAGGTACTCACTTGCTGGCGCCATACCTGGATCTTTAAGAATGGTCATTTAGATGCTAGGATTCCGTTCAATGGCGCCCATACCTATGACGTCGATATCTAAGCTGAGGGCGATTCAGTACACTGGCGCGCTAATAGACTGTGCATCACAGTGCCTCACCTTAGATACACGGGGGTATCTCCGATGCGTGTCCTGATTCTGTTGATCACTTCAGAAACGCCCAAATCGTCAATATCATCTGCAGAGACAATTCTGAACCCGACCGAAGCGTCGTTGTCCATATCCGCAGTTCCCTTGAAATCAGTCGGATTGAGTTGCGAGCAGTAAAAAATCCTGCAAATGGACGGAAGCAGACGTACAGCCATTTTGCACCGTGTCCCAGCATGGATACTATTATTGGCGATAAGTCCTTCTTGATGCGCGACGTAAAAGAATGTGCCATGTGTGACCAGGGACTGGTCAGTTGTTTGACCTGGGGCCACCATAGGCCAGGTATCCTGGTAGTGGGCAATCATGCACCCGTTGAGTGTCAATTCGAACTTGCAAAAAGCACGGCTAGCCTAACCAAGTGTGCGTCGAAATGTATGACGGCTATTGGACCATAGACTTTTGAGAGGGCCCTTAAAATCGGTAGGACCTGGTAGGGTTAAGTGGCATTTCGCAGGAGGAGACGGGAGAGAGGCGTACAATAGTGTGATCCCCGCCCAAGCTGTCCAGCCGATATAAATCGTATGCTCAGGCAAATACAAATGGAAGTCGAGCGCACACCTTATAATTCTTGGCCTTTCGACTCCATCCAGAGCCAAGTCTCCCGTAGCGGATCCGTTGTACGCCTTGACTGGGGTCCTGTCAAGGAGCGTAGAATAGGCCACTTCAATCTGGTCCATGGCCAAAGCATTATCGAAAGGGCTAACTGGAACCTAATTATAACGTCATAGCTTTGGTCGGCATCTATGAACCATTAGCAACGGCATGAAGGATACTCACATCGCCACAGTCTATCACGTTGTACCCTCGCTGGTACGGATCGAAGCCCCACTGCATGGTGTACCCGACTCCAAGCTGCTGCCTTCGACTCCCTGACCGGATAGCATGGGGTCCAAACCTCGCCCTAGCATGATGATTTAATAATGACTGTGAAAAGGAGGGATAAGGCTTACCCAGGTCGATAAGTCACAGCCGTATCAAACGGCAGACCGAGAATTGCGATATCGAAAGCCGACGTCTCGTTCTCAAGGCATCGCGCATAAGGCAGGTGGGAGAAGGAGAGCGGTCCAGTGTACGATAACTCGTATTGAGGGCCGTAAGTCGAGGCCCATGTTCTGTTAGATGGACGGGTTGTGTTTTCCACCGGTTGCGCTCGTGAAACCCCGCCCATAAGCAATGGTGAAACAAGGAGACATTCAAGAGCAAAGCGCAGGTTAATCATCTGGACGGGAGCAGGAAATTATGGGCTGTCGGTGCTTTGGTAGTAAAAGTCGACTTCAATTGAGTGAAATTATAAGGTCTGGGGGATAGGGCTTGGCATCTTCGCGCAGTAGGGCTCGATACAGTGCTGTACAACTGCTGTATGCAGGCACAAGGTATACACGCCTAGCGTGCCGACCGGTCTAGCGAGCATGGAGCGAGTAAGATTCTTACCAACATTGCCTGGTGGTGCCCAACGGCGAGGCTTCCAGGATGTTTCAAGATTTTGCATTAGATCTCTAGTGTTTTGTCACATAGGAAGACTACCTAGAGCTCGTCATTCGGTCCGACAACTTGCTTGCTAGCTTGGTGTTTCGGCTCTTTGGCAGATCGTGCAGTGAGCAAGGACAGAATGTCGTGAACGAGGTCGGCGGCAGCGATTCCGGTAATATCGGCTGAAGTGAGGGAACTACTCAATAACCGCAGCAACCGTTTAGATGTCAGTCTACTTACCATGATCATATGCAGGTGCCACCTCAACAATATCCGCGCCGCTGGGTCTGGCCGTTAGCGAAGGCAGAAATCATATTACAGGTACATACACGAGATTCAGCCCAGTCAAGCCACGGATAATTCGTTTGAGTTCGCGAGTGGTCCATCCTCCGGGTTCAGGCGTTCCAGCTATAACAGCATTTTAGAGGTGTCCCAGAAGTGCGGTGATTTGAGCGTACTGGCTGGAGCGAGCCCTGGGTCTGCTTGCAGGGTCAGTGCTGAGAAAGAGAAAACTACCGGAAGTGCAACCATACCTATCACGTCTATGTCGATGCTGAGGCCAAGGTTCAATTTCGGATCGGAATCTCTGCGACACTTCGAGGGACTCACCTCAGGTATACCGGGCTATCACCGATACGATTCCTGATCCTCTTGATAACTTCTGGAATGCCTAGATCATCTATGTCGTCGGTGGTGACGATCTGGAACCCGACTGCAGCGTCGTTTTCAAGATCGCTGATGTCCTAATATGTATCGCTTCAGCAGGATGTGGAATTGATAAGTGTGAATGTAACCTACACCCATCTTACACCGGATGCCTCCGTGAATGCTGTTATTGGAGAGTAGGCCTTCCTCTTGGGCAAGGTAGAAGAAAGTCCCATGTGTCACTCGGGACTGATTTGTGAGACTCTGGCCTGGGTAAGCCGGCCATGTATCCTGACAGAGATGTAAGAAAAGCCTCAATGTGTTTTGAAAGAAGACAGCACCAGATGAGCATCAAAGTGGATCACAGAAATGGGTCCATAGACTTTGTGGAGAGATCGTAGAATAGGTAAAACCTTTTGTGAGTGTAGGTGGCTGTTGATGGGGAGGTAAGGGCACGTACGATAGTGTGGTCCCCTCCCAAGCTACAAGCCATGACACTTTCAGAGCTGGTGGATTTTTCTAGGAAAGGAAGCAGTTACCTAACAATGCGGGGGTGCTCCAGGCCATCCAAAGCCAGATGACGCGTTTGAGACGCGTCTTGTGTCTTCACACCGCGCCTCAAGAGTGTTGAGTACGCGACCTCAATTTGGTCCATCGCCAATGCGTTGTCGAATGGGCTAACAGGGACCTGAAGAGATTCCGTGAATACTTCAGAAAGCTCTGCAAAGCCAAAACCTTACGTCCCCGCAATCCAACACTGTATACCCCTGTTGATAAGGATCGAAACCCCATTGCATCGTATAACCTCGACCTGCACGCTGCCGTCTACTTCCTGAGCGTATCGCGTAGGGTCCAAATCTTGCGCTATAAATGTCGGAGCGTCATATCAGCGTTCGGGAGCTTCCCTCATGAGCCTGCATAACCCACCCAGGCCGATACGTCACAGCGGTATCGAAAGGCACCCCCAGCACGGCTATATCAAACAGAATTTTGCTCCGGTCTAGGCATCGGAGGTAGGGTAGATGAGAGAATGCGAGGGGTCCACTGTAAGGCAAGTCTATTTGCGCTCCATATTTCTCTGTCCACGTCTTGTCTTCCTCTGCGCCGAGGGCGTCGTCAACGGAATTGGGGAATACAGCTTGCTGTGTGTGAGCGTTGGCGACTTTATCTGCGGCTAGGAATAAGAGTAGAAGTTTGGTAAGGATCTTTGGTCTTGTTATTGCCATCGTCGAGCGCGAAATGTGGCTCTCAAGCCACCAGTCTGAATCCTTGGGTTTGGTTTGAAAGCTCTGGATTCCGACACATTCAATGTCAGGGGCTCATCATGATGTCAGAATCTTATCTTATCTCAAAGAGTTTGATTGTTGAAAACGTTGAATGTGGGTAGGACGTCTAATTATTGATACAGAAAGAGTTCATAGTCAACGACATGTAGTACTAAGACAAGATCGTCAAGAGGATCAATTGGCCAAAAAGCAAGAAAAGGGACATCATCAATGACAAGAACATGAGGGCTCTACGTGGAAAACAAAAGCGATCAGAGAAACTCCAGAAAATCAAAAGGAAGGCTGCTCTAGTTTGCAACCCATTACACGGATAGAACCATCGGGCAGACCCACACCGTACAGCATTTGCGTGGGATGGAAGACAAGAGATGAAGAACGTGGTATAGATGGTGAAGGTAGTGGGCGAATTGGATAGGCGTGAAGGCCAGTAACAAGATCGAAAGCAGAGAGAGGGGTATCGCCTTTATCGGTAGGAAGAACTGATACTCGCTGAGTTTTCCAGCGAGTTGGGGTAATTGCGGACGATCTATAAAATATTAATGTATACACGACCATAGGGTGATAGTGGAGCAAGAGAACGTACTTCGCAAAAATACATGTTGTAGGATGCACATCAAAGCCAGCCAGACCGTATTTGTCGTTACGGAACCAGGTTTCTGCGGACTGGTCGGGTCCTCGAAGATCCCACAGTTTGACTTCCCCATCGACACTGAAAGAATATCAGTGTTGAATCGCATGACGGACGAGAGGAACAAACTCACCTCGCTGATAAGAATTTGGCGCCATATCGCGGATGCCACCGTGCATTCTGGACGCAGCTCGTATGTTCAGAATACGTCCTGACAATGGCATCCTCTTCTTCCAGCCGTCGGTCGAAAATCTTGACAACACCATCAGCGAAGGTTGCGATGAAAGTCTGGTTGGATTGGTGATCCGAGCAGATCGAGGTAACAGGGCTGTCTGAATTGGTATCCAAATCCTAAAAGACCGCTCATCAGCAGGAGACACGACAGCGAATGGGGAGAGCCTTACCAGGCCTTGGGTTTCTGTTTGAGCATCCCAAACCTTAATAACCCTAGAATCACCTCCGACGAGAAGTGTTCCAGCAGCCTGCCTCCAGTCGATGACCATACCAGTTCCTTGTCGAATTGGAATAACTTCGTTCAATGCCCTGAATGCGCTGACCATTTGCAACTCTTGCTCGAGGGTCGGGTCATAATTGCGGTAGAGTCGCACGATACCATCAGCTAATGGGACGTTAGTCGTATACTGGGAATGAAGTGAACTAGAGCCTCACAGGATCCAACAAGGACGATTCCGCCAGATTCTTGGTTGATGATTTCGAGGCCAGTGATCGACGTTCCTCTTGGATTGCCGTTGCAGAAGTAATTCAATCGCTTGCGCTGAGACCAATCCCACACACTTGAACTTGATCAGAACAAAGACACTAACGGAAGAGTAATGGCAAAACTAACGTTATCATGTCGTGTTCGTTGGCCACAACAAGCTGTTGATCGTAGGAATGGAATGCCATAGTCAAGGGATGACCAGCAACCTGAAGGGAGGCAACAGGTCTATCCCATCGCGAGACCTCTGCAGATAATCAGTGGGGGGAGATGGTCGAGGAAATGGGATGACGAACCAGCAAAAGGAATTTGAGTCTGAGTGTCACTTAGGACTTGTTCATTGCGCTGTTGTCTCCATAACTGATAGTTATACTGAACGCTCCCTGGTTCGTCCGGTTCTGCTTGCTGTTAAAGATAAAGACGTTACTTCAGAGCCGTGAAAATGAAGGAAATAGTCACCCACCCTCATCTGCGGCTCCTTGAAATACTCCAGGCACCAATCGAAGTACGAACTCTTCAGTGGTAACGTATCTCTGATACCAGCTCCGGTTCCCAAACCAAGCACGACGCTCCCATTAGAATCCGTCGAGAACGTGCTGTTACTCGGGCTAGGCATGCCATAGCCATGTCCAGCAGCTTGTCGTCCCCTTCGGCCAGGATTAGCTCCAGCACGCCTTCTAGCCCTCAATCTCTCCATGTCTTCCTCCATAAGCGCTTCCATCACATCACACGCCATGAAATTGACCGGGCTTTGGTTCGGCGGGGGCGGCGATACATTGTTATAATATGCTGGATAGCTCGAGAGGTTCGGAGGTGTGGAAGGCCGAGAGTAAGGTGAGGCATATTTAGCAACGTTGAGGTTCGGTGAAGGAGGTCGTGAGATGTCGACTTCTTTCTCGCCTTTCTCGCGTTTCGATGTCGAAGGGTGTGGGACAGAAGGCGAAGACCGACCATCGTCTGAGGATGTAGATGGGAAGGCGACACCCGCGAGGGACTTGAGGGCATTCGCAAAGGAAGAGGTGCGACGAAGAGTGTTAGTAACACCGGAAATGGCGCTGGTCATCGTATCGGATCGGGTCAAACCTGGACGTTCACGTCCTGGTGACGAAGGGTAGTTATAGGATGGGGGCACTTGGAACGAATTTCGGTTTTTTGCCGTGAGCTGAGGAGATCCACGGGGATCATCATTCGTCGAGGGCGGTGAGCTGATGGTAGTCGAAGGAAGACGGGTGAAAGGAGATTCCAGCAGCAAAGCCATGATGTAGTCGACAATGGTTTGGGCGTTGGTGGCCACTTCATTGTATGGGTCCACGGAAAGGTCGAGAAGAACGACGAAGATGGTGAAGAAAGAAGACAAGAGCACTCTGTTCTCTTCTCTTAGAAGCTCGTCGTCTCCAAAGACATCCAACCACTCCGCCACTGCCTGGCTAGTCACATCGTCGTCGTTATGGTCTCGCCCTGAATGAGAGTAAACACCCCCGCCGCCCAGAAGACCAGGCCCACCGCCATTCATCCTCCACTTCCTATCTTCCTCCCAGTATAGCCAAGCACACACGACGAAATACCCTCTCCATTCCTTAACCAAAGCACTGACGACCACCAGTAACTCCTTCCGGCACATTGGGCTGGCATCATCTTTGATAGCAAGCGTAGCACCTGTTGCAACCGCCACTTCCATCCTGAAATGCACCCTTTCCTCCAACTGGTACATCGTCCCACTTCCCCCACCTCCCTGCTTGTTCGGGTCTGCACTCCCACTGGCACCCATGAACGTTCCCAAAGCATACAACGCCGCCGACCTAACTTCCGCCGAGTCGTCCGAAAGCATCGCGATGAGTCTATCCTGTGTTCCATTCTCCACTCCGTAAACCTTGATTTCATCGTTCCCGTCCCACATCTGAGCAATGCACAAAGCCGTCCACTGCCTCAGTAGGAAATCTGACTCCTCCAGCCTATCGTAGCAGTTATCGAAAACACCCTCCGTCCAACACGCCCCTTGTCCATGCGGGAAANTCTCGCGAGATCGCACTAAGGATAAAAGCGCACATCGCCTTGTGTTCCGAGCTATTCGGGAGCAGGTCGTCGTTCTTGATTGCAAGGACATTTGAGAAGTACTTGTACCCGCCAGTGTTGAGTAGGTCGGTTTGAACGGACGGGTCGACAGCGAGGATTCGAGCCCAAATGAAAATCAACACTGGCCGCAAATCTTGCCCCGCCGCTTGCAAAAGCTTCGAAATGTATGGGAAGATACCGATAGTCAAAACCAGGTGAACGGCCCAAGGGCCAAGGTCGACAAATTGGGAGAGGAGTATAAGCGCTCGAAGACGATGAGGCTGGGAAAGTAAAACTTGAAGGACGATAGGCAGTTGATCTGGGGGTTTACGGGGTACGAGGTGACTCGGGACTCCATCATACTCGCTTCGTGGATTGGGCTCTACGGGAGGTGGCGTGTTGGCAGCCGGACCTGCATTTGGATCTGCAGAATCGGACCCTGGGCTGCTGCTGCGCTGTTCGGGGTTAGGGAGGGAAAGAGGACCTCGCTTGGTGAGTGCCGAACCTCCACGGGAGATCCATACCTCGAAGGCTGTAAGCTGGTCGGTGAAGAAGCGGCTTGACTGATAAACGTAAGGTTTATCTGCCGTTTTAGTATTGCCAGCGTTGGGATCTTGAGAGACTGTCTTCCCAATTCGACCGGGGGAAGTGCCGATGTTGGAAACCGGACTAGGGGTAGGGACAATCCCTTCAAGGAGTTGAGGGAGCTGTCGGAGACAGGTATCTACGGCAAGGTCCCAAGTCGACCAGAGAGGGTGCGTGTTGGTTGAAGGCAGCGGGGGCCATGTGTGTGGCGTACAGTTGTAATTTTTCATGATCCGCTCCGCGAGGAGAAAATTTCTGAAGAGAGAGGCGATGAGAAGGTCTGAGCGGTATAGTTTGGTGAACATTTCTCTCGAGAATGTCGTCCACGCAATGGTGTCAGTGATCGCTGTGAAGATCCAATTGAGCTCGCCGAGCGGTGTCCTTCTATCCTTGAGGTCTCCGGGAAGCTGAACCACCATAGAAGTGGTGACATTATATGGCAACGTGTGGCACATGGTGAAGTATCTGAGAGCGATGTCGATTGGGGAGGTGAGGCAGCTAGTGAAGACGTCTGCGGGAAGTTCGGGGCAGGTTGGCAGGGTTTCGTTGGCACCGCAAGCGGCCAGTTGCAGAGAATTCATAAACAACTGTCTTCCGTCTGGGAGGCCTGCATTGACTTGGCCGGCGTTCTCCCTGTCTTTTCGTTCGGCGAAGACCTTGAAATTTTGCAATAGATGGCCAGCCGCGGAGCAGTCCCAAATAAATACTCCAGGTGCGCCTAACCATGATTGCAACTCTTGCAGCGATACCGGGATGTACTGAGTATAATTCCTGTTGAAACACCACAATTCTCCACTGGCAGTCGGTTTTGGAACACCGTGGCCGTTGTAGTAGAAAAGAACAGGGTCGTTGCCCGCTTGTCGTCGCAATTGCGTGCAGAATCGCTTGAGATCTTCAATGGACGGATCCAGGATGGGTTTGTACTGGATTTTGAGGCTCAACCCCTCGAACTGGTGTTGCAAATTTGACCCAATGGCCTCGAGAGCCTTGTGGGACGGCATGGTGTGAGGATCGACCCAACATTCGAGAACAGCACAGGGATTTGTCTTAACAACGTCAGGAGGATCGACATCGATGTTGAGGCACATAACAAGTGCTGCCGCTGCAGTTTTCAGACGCCCAGGGGCAGCTCCTCGCCACGGTTCCTGTTTCTTGAACCAAGGAGGGGGTGGTGTTGGGTTTCCGCATGTCAAGTGTCGCTTCGCCGACCAATAAGGGATGGAGGGGGCAGGGTCCGGGAGTGTTTTCACAGATTCGTTGTTGGTGCTCTGCTGTCGACCAGGTTGGGGCATCTTTACGCCAGGTTGGCTTCGGGAGGAAGGGTTTGAGCGTGAAGTCGATCGATAGTCTCGCTCCGTTTCTGAGTCTGAGCTGGTGCTATGACTCTGAGAACTATGTGGGCCTTTGGGCCACTGTTTCGAACCTGAAAAGCGTTGGAGCGGGAAGCTGAAGGACGGCAGTGATGGAACATACCACCGGTCGTGAATTTCTTATTCTTGCGTGACACTCCTGCTTCTTGCTGGGGTTCCATTCTGGCTTAAGTGCTGTTGGACGCAGTTGATCAGGAAAAACAGCACGAGGGCCTTGGAAATTGAAAATAGATATGGGTTACGAGATCCGTGCGGAGAAAAAACAGCTCCCGAGTCACATATGCAGCTGAGATTCCGATGAATAAGGGAGGAGCGAGCGAATTATAGGAATGTGCTCGAGAACATGGAGCTCGACGTCCAGGTGGTCGTGGGGGTCGTTGCAGACCGTGGTGACGAGCCAGATCAGACGCGTCAACGGACCCTGAAATCAGTGAAAAGGATCACCACACAACGACAAATTCGTCTATCCCTTCCATGTCCTCATAGTACCGACCATGGATCTAGCACTTGGGACCATCGTAACGGTCCCTCAGGGCCGTGGAGTCGTCAGGTTCGTCGGTGCAACTCATTTCAAAGAGGGAAAATGGCTTGGAATCGAGCTCGACGACGCCAATGGCAAGAACGATGGCTCGATTGAGGGAACTCGGTACTTTACCTGTCGAAAGGGATACGGTGTATTTATTCGACCTAGCCAAATCAAAGCAACCCATGGCTCAGAAATGCCGCCTGTGAGTATGGACATCTAGTCCATCGCCCTGTTCTTACACTCCATTGCAGNCCCCAGACTCAGCCGACCCGAACGCGACCAGCTGGCCACCAGCGGACGTCCAGCGTCGGTCTACTACGGACAAACTCCAACCGTAGTCAGACATCGGTAGTGTCTGCAGCATCGTCGGCGTCTTCCTCTCGTTCTATGAGCCCAGCGAAGCCCACACCTATCCAAACCTCATCTGCTGTCTCCTCTCGCAACGGTCCGAGAACGCCTGTTTCTCCTGCTCCTCCGAACGCGAAGCGGACGCCAACTCTCCCTAGCCAACCACCACCTCTCTCAGCATCGACATTCGGCCGTAGACCCTTTGGCGCCCGAACAGCTTCAGGCGAGATNCCCCCCAACAACTCCTAGACAAGAAACCTTTGCCCCCCAAGTCGAGCGCACCTCACAAAGACCTTCATCACCCCTCGTGCAACCTCCAATATCGGCATCCCCAACACCGTCTATCTCAGCTCAATTAGCTTCTGCAAGCGATAAACCACCCTCCCGACCGACTTCGCCAGTTGTTGTAAGTATCTGAGTCCTATGTTACCATTGCGTACCCATTGATCACCATGCCAGCGCGTCCAGGACGACCAAGAACTTCAAGAACTCCGAGCCAGGATTCGTGCACTTGAAACCCGCCGTGCAGATGACGCCAGACACGTTCGCGAGCTTCAAACGCGTATACACGAAGCGGAAGCCTTTGTCTCTCTCCGACCAAAGCTACAAGCCAAATTAAACGCCCAGCAAACAGAATTGATCGCGACTAAACGAGAGCTCGCGGATGCTCAGCAGTTGGCTCAGCTTGCGGAAAATCGGATAGCAGATGCTCAGGACCAGCTGGAACTAGCGACATTGGACAAAGAGGTGGCAGAGGCGAGGGCAGAAGAAGCTGAAGCATCGCTTGATGAAATCAAAGAGCAGTTGGCGATGCTGAAGGTGGAGAACGAGGTATTGAAGAACGGAGGTCAGGGTCATTGAAATCGTGTCGAATTCCTGATATTCAAACCTTTACAGGGGATGGCGAGACCAGTTCGGCCAATGATTCTCTAGCCTTTATCCAGCTGGAAAAGCAGAACGAGAGGCTGAAGGAAGCTCTTATTCGGTGAGTGATTTATGCCCGTTGATCGGGACCGCGTGTTAAGATTACCGACAGACTTCGAGATATGTCGCAAGAAACGGAGCACGACCAACGACGCAGGATCGCAGAAATGGAGAAGGATGTTAGTACACTGGATGAAATCCAAGGCACGTTCTTGTTCTCCGTTATTCGGGTTCACGTATGTTTAACTCTTGCTTCATAGGACAATATGAGGAAGCTTTAATCAAGCTCTCGAACGCCGAGTCAGAGATTGAGGGCTTGAAGCTCCAAATCGATGATGCTCTTGGTGCTGAAGATCTCCTCGTCCAACTCACAGAGCGCAACTTGGAGCTTGGAGAGGTGGGCTCCCATCATAGTGCCTGGCTCACGTATTCACTTCTCCTATCTCTGCCAGAAAATCGAGGAGATGCGAATCACTATCGAAGACCTTGAACAGCTTCAAGAAGTTAGTGATGAACTTGAAGAAACACACCGAGAAGAACTGAAGAATCTGAACGAAACAGTCGGTGAGTACTTTCAATGACAAACGACTCTTCTCCGCTCATGATTGCATCGACAGAGGCGAAGGATATGCAAATCCAAGCTCACTTGCGCAAGGTCACATCACTAGAGGAAGGTTGCCAAGATTATGAGAACACTATCACGCAGTTCCGTGAATTGGTTCTACAGTTGCAGAGGTTCGTTGGATGGAGCTCTCAGTCATTGGTTTCCCGTTAATTTTCACTGTTCTCTTAGCGAACTTGAGCAACTGCGCACTCAAACTCAGACCGCACAGAGTGAGAGCGCAACTGCCGCTTCTCAAACCGCTGCGATGATGTCTCTCAACCTCAAGCTGCAATCAACGGCGTCGAAGAACCAGGCTAGATTGATTGAGCTCGAAGTGAAGAGACAGGAAGCCAGGGAGGCCAGAGAGTTGTTGAGTATTGTCCAGGTGTGTCTTCAGTCGTGTTTCTATTTTACACGCATTTGACAGAATCGACATTCTAGCCGTACCTACCACAACTCTATGTCGAGACGGATAGTGACTCGACGAGCTGCTACCTCTTTTTCCAGAGATTAGCCTGTAAAGCTGATTTGATCAACAACGTCGTAGGCCAGGCACACAACCTGCCAGATGCGCTGAACGGCGCTGTAACTGAAGGTCTTGTTGGTGTTTGCGAGGTATGTCACTCTCTCACTTTACTGTCCAATCACCATTCTTGACCTCACCTCAAACTAGATGCGTGGCCGTATCTCAGGCTTGTCAACCTTCTGCAAACGCTTCGCAGCGATCTTGAGACGCACCGACGTCGAGACCTTCCTCAACATCGGCCGGATATATCCTGAAATTGCGCCATTAGAGAAGAGGATTGACATGCACATCGATCTGCTCAGGCGTGATGAGTTCAGGGATATGGAGTGTGTCAGCGACGTTATGAAGTGAGTGATTCGCGCAAGCCCTTGAGAGGTTCCCGCCGATCATTGACCGCTCTGTGTAGGATCCAAGCACAGTTCGACCACCTGGCTGAGGCCTACTTTGGTGGGTATGAGCACGATTTGGCTGAACGCGAACTTGGATATGTATTGGCGCTGGATCATGATCTGGATATGTGCGCTGCGTCGCTTGGTCTCACCAAAACGTCTATCGACGGGATTGTGCAGGATGAAGGTACGTACTACGTCCTTGTTCTCTCAACTACTCTTGGAACTACTGCCTGACATACCGCCACTACTAAGATTCCGTCTTGGAGATGGGTGGCTATAACGTCCAAGAAGCGCTGTTCGAGCCGCTGCAGAAGGTTCTGGACCAGTGCAAGAGCGCTAAGAACCTGTCCAGGTGCGTTGACTTGAATGCAAGATGAAGCACATGCCTGATGAGCGAGCGAATAGGAAACTCATCAAACGGATCGAAGACCTTTCCGCCGACTCTGCTGCCGTCAAAGCTCACTTGATTCCTCAGATGAAAGGGTTGACCGATCATGTTTCCGAACTAGTCAACTTTGGTATTTCTGTACGTCCGCTGACCTCCCCTCGTGTATTTCAAGCGACTAATCATCTGTGTTGCTTGTAGCTTGCCCAACAAGTCATGCCCCATCTCAGCGACGTGCGAGCAGCCAAGTCACCCTTCCAGTTGGCCACTATCCTCAGCACCGTCAAGGAAACAGCTATCGCCAGCGTGGCTAAAGATTTGAAGCCTACCGCTTCGGTTTGGGAAGCGATTTCGGAACATGTTTCGCAGCTGATGGAGGGTGGAAATAAATTGTTGCCGCTCATCTTGGAGCAGGAGAACGTTCAGAAGAGTAAGCGAATATGCTTATTTAACTTGTTCGGGTTCAAATGGTTATCTGAACTTTTATGTTTGCAGTCACTGGAACAGCTCCCTGGATCACCCGCGTAGCCGAAATTAAGGCCGCTCTCGCCGTCAACGTGGAAGCTGAACGTAAAGTCGCCCAACTCAATGAGGAGGTGCAAGGTCTCGCCCGAAATATCCGAACAAAGGACCAAGCCATCCAGGAATCGGCTGTCAAGATTGAGTTGATGGAGAGGCGTATGGAGGCAGCGAAGAAGCAGGCTGACAAGATTGAGCATTTGGAGAGCGAACTTGCCAAGATTAAGAAGCAGGAGAGGGCATATGAGGAGGCGATTGAGCAGTTGCAGACTGATTTGGACGCGACCGAGCAGGAGAACGCCAAGTTGAAAACCACGCTTGCCGGGCAAGAGAAACAAGGTATGGATTCGGTTATCGTCAAAAAGGCTAAATCTGATTCAATTTCTCTTTTCGCTTTTGCTAGCTACCGGTGCTCAACCCGTTGACCAACCTGATAATGTGCCAGTGGAAGGCAGTCTGGAGACGTCATATTTACTCGAACAGGTTAGTCCAGACACGCTTCTTACTATCCTTGATTCATCATGTCTGATTGCCTTCTCTCGTCTCCTCTTCTTTGCTTCCTTCCTGCTCGCTTGGCTTCCATTAGATCGAGGCGCTTCGCGGGACGGTCAAATTCCTCAGGAACGAGAACAACTTCCTCAAAGGCCAAGATCTACTGCGCGAAATCGAAGCTCTCACGCCACTCCCGTTACCTCTTCGTCGTTCACCCACTCCTCCTCTGGACCCTTCAGGCAGCTCCGATACCGAAGACGAAGGAGAGCTGTCCGAGTCCTCCGATCAGGCTGTCCTAGATACCTCGCCCAACACTCCGCCCTCGCTAAGGACTCTAGCGACTCAGACGAAGCTTTTGTATAGGGATGTGATCAAGTTCTCGTCATCGCCCAAAGTGGTTGATCTGTCAGAGCTGAATAGAAAGCGGCAGGAGTTGAAGACGACCAAGGTGTGGATGCCGAAGAAGAAGATGCCGGCACAGCAAGTGCTGGAGAGGAAGATCCAGGCGGAGAAGTTGAGTAGAAGGGTCCATGGTCTGATGGAGAGAGCGAACCTTATTGCTGCGCTTTGACAATGGAGTTGTTGGGGTTGATTGTTCGTTGTGGAGAGATTTAGAAGCGGTTTAATGGGCGCGTAGGTGAAACGGGACGCGTTGTTCTTCTTTTCTTTTTCGGTCTACACCACTATGCACCGTCACCCACTACCACATGATCTTTCTTGTTCGCAATATCTGGCTCTTTTGTTCTTCGTCGCATCTATCCATCTAGTAGACTTATACCTCTCCATCATTGTTATATGGCTTTTATATGTAGGCTCCTCCAACCCTTACATCGTACGTAGTAATGTATGCCACGACCAATTGCAATCCACAATCCATTCATCTTTGAATATACCCATAGCAACTTCAAGTCCGATTGAATTAACAATAATAACGAAAATGAACCTAATGTACTACGCGAAACAAGGTAGAAGTAGGTAATGTACAACAGTCAATAAACTAACATGTTCAGACGACNAAAAAAACGACTGAGACAAAAGAGATTATGCTATGGCGGGTGGGCGGGGTNAAAATAAANGGGGGAGGTGGGGATGGGGTTAAAAAAGGGGAAGGAAGATGGTAGTAATAGTAGTAGATAAGCAAGAAGAAAATGTGGTTGCCAAGCCAGAGAGAGAGAGAGAAAGAGAGAGAAAGAGAGAGTACACTGTCGAAAAAAATCCATCCAGAGTTGTTGTTGTTGTTGTTGCGTGTGCGTGAATAAGAGATAAATCCTCGCGGAACCAATGCCGGAGGATATAGACTCTGAATGCAACAATAAAACTAATCGAAAGCAAGCGGCGAGAATAAGAAACAACAGCAACAATAACAACGAGGTATTGGTAGTGATGGTGAAGGAGAGAGGAGGAAAAATAAAATCACACGGAAAGAGGAGCGGGATGAGACGGCGAGAAACCATAGCATAAATAGCGAAAAAGAGCTGGATGGAATAAGATTAAGGTGTCCATGGGTAGGGTAGGTTGTCCGGAACCAGAAGGAACAAATTTGGATTGGAGGATAGGTGGATTGTCGCAAACGCCAATTATCAGGCGGGAGTGGAGGAGGAAGAGACAGAGGACCCTTCCTTCAGCATATCAGCTAAACAAAGTTATCCGGGGAAGTGTCAGAGCATTGCATCGAAACCGCTTAGAGTTGATCTATATCAGCTCACCTGAATGATGGAAGATTGGGCTGCAATCTTCTGTTAGGATATCCTGCAGGGAACCGGGTTTGTGCATGGGACTGTGCACGGGAGAATCGTAGTGATGAATGATGTCGTCAAGAGGTAGGCTACCATCTCTGCTGTCGGTGTCCATCTCGTTTGATTCGCGATCATTGTATCGGCGTTGAGTTGGCGGACTGTCTTCTCTGGTGTTCCGGCGGGAGTCGATTTCAGCGTATCTCATGACGGCCTTCATTGTGAATTCAACCTCTTCAGGAGTCGCATGGGTAGTCTCGTGGTGTCGTATTGGCGGATCGGCAGGTATGCGAGTATAATTGGGTGATTGTGGGGAAGCGTCTGGGCTGATGGAGGTAGCGGCCGAGCGAGGCGAATCTGAGCGCGAGCTGTCGCTGACGGAACACGAGAGTGGCGGTAGTGTTGGTCCATGCCTCATGGATGAGGACCGATAATAGGAAGATGAGTTGTAGGGCGGGTTTTGCGAGGGCCACACTGGATAAGTCCACCCGGGATGCCTCGCAGAGGATGCTGGATAAAGTGTGTACGTTGCTGTCACATCATATCACTTATATTAGAGGTGAAGAATTTGAGAAAAAAAATGTGGCGCACGAGTGTAGGTACTGGCGTCTTCTCGATAGTATTTCTTGGGGCTGGTCGTGCTGGAGTGGCTGCCACTGGCACTGTGCGGGGCATCTGATGCGGGGGTGTCTTCCTTGCACTTACCTTTCGGTGGCGCGGAGTCATTGGAGGTGGGGGAGATGGGGCTCGATTCGGATGGAGTGCCTTCGAGAACGACGCCGTTGTGCCTAGCAGGGCGTTCAGCCACGGGTATCAAGAGGAGGAGCTCGATGCGCGCACAGACCTTGACTTCTGGTGGCGTCGCTGGGCATCAGTCTGGAAAGTGTATCAGCATGCCTGACCGCTGCATGGAAAGGATAGCGACGGACTCGAGTAAATGTTGCATGGCACTGGGGACAAGCGCTGGATGGAGACGGTGAACAGCGGGCCAGGGATGGGAGATGCGTGCTCACAAGCTTGGCATGGAATGCAGTTTGGTGGTCCTTTGATGGCGCTTGAGGTCGGCCTCGCGAGCGAACTGCTTGTTGCAGCCGTCGATGGTGCATGGCCAGAGCCCGTTGCCCGACGCCTTCTTCCTGCCGTCCCAGACCTTCCTGTTCGAAGGCGAGTCCTTCTTCTCTTCCAGCCGCTTATTGGACACATGGGTTGGCCAGCTGATCAGCGAAAAAATACGCACTACTCACGGCGACGTTGGGGGTATCCGTCCGAGTCATGCTGAGGGCCCTAGCGTGCGGAGGATATCAGAGACGGCGTCGAGCCCAGCAGCGACGGGGGAAGGCCACAGGTGGACGTCGTTGGCAATATTGACCAAAGGGCGCCGGACGCCGTCCGTATCGCCTTCCCTTTTCGGCACGCCATCCCCTTTTGGATCAAGGTTGGATTTGGGGCCACCTCAACCTTGCCCGTTCCTTCGACGTCCGTCATGCCCAAGACCTTCAATCCAGACGACGCGACCACCGTCAAACGCTCAAAAGTTGGCGTCTGGGAGCTCTACGAGGATGTCGGCCCCCAGCTCGTCAAAATCCCCCTCGTCTCCAACATCGAGACCCTCTGGGAGAGTCTTGACTGTCTGCCCTACGTCTGGCGCATGTTCAAGGACATCGCCAACATTCCCGGATGCATGACATACCTGTCCCTGTACCTGCTGCTCGAGGTCGGTCTGTCCCTGCTGCCAGCATTGGGCGTGTGGTACTCGGGACAGCTGCTCCAAGTCGTAAGTCGCGTCGTGGATCCCCAGACGAGTGGCAGCTCACCCTCCCCAGGTCGAAACTGCAGTCGAGAAGCGGACAGTCGATAAAGGCTTCCTCATTCGCATTGCCATCGGACGCTGCATCACAATCTTCGCCATCCGTCTCTTCACCTACGTTCAAGATCGTGTCCAGTCACCCTTGAACCTCCGCATTAAGCGGTACTATGCCCTCCGCACTTTCTGGGCCATGGCGCGTCTGGACGTGCCTACATTCGAAGATGACGTGGTACAGCAGCAGTTGCAACAGTCTGTCTCCCATTCGACGCGTAGCAGCATCGCCTGGGACGTGGTGTCAACATTCCTCAAGATAGGGTCCTCGGCTATGCGCTTGTTCGCACAAGTCGCCGTCCTCGCAAACGTCTTGTCTGAGCAGAGGGACGGAAATCTCCTGCTTATGCTCACTTTTGCGCACCTGTTCATGGAGTGGCTAAGTAACTACCACGGTATGCTGCAGCGCAGCGGAGGTGAGTGCATCAGCACTCTCGCGTGATCCCTTATTCAACCTGGTTTTAGTCTGGGCGGCGACTACGGAAAACCAACACTACATCACTAGTGAGGGCTTGAAGCGCATCGTCAGCTCAACCCTTTACCGCAAAGAGATTGTTGCAATGGGCCTGCGAGAACACCTCTGGCATCGTACGTCTTCAATTCATCCAACCGACTTTTTCTCATACCATCTTCAGAATTCAAAAGGCGCGCCGAACGCCTCGGAGACAAAGTCACAGACTTTTGGGAGGAATATTTCCACAAGAGACGCCAGGCGACCTTGTTTATTCAGTTCCTGCAAGACCCCCTCGGTGAACTCCCCCGAATCATCTTCTGCCTTCGCGCTGTCCAGTACCCGGCTGCGATCCCAGTTTCTCTGACGTCTCTTCAGCTCATTACCTCTACTGTCCAGGGCTTCAGCAACTCGCTCTTCGAACTCGTCCAGAAAACCAGTACCGTGGCAGATAAGTTGCAGGCGGTTCGGAAACTTTACGACGCGTCGGCTGTGCCAAACAAGGTTGAGGATGGCCACCTTCCTTTCCCTGAAGATCATCGAAGCCTATATTCTGGGTTTGAGATTGAGTTTAGGAAGGTTTCGTTCCGGTATCCCGGGCTTGAAGCGCTGGCATTGGATAACGTGTCTTTCAAGCTGGAGCAAGGTCAACTCTGCGTAAGCTATTATTTTCTGCATTTATAAGACGTCTATGAATGTTGGGCGCTAACTTTTGATGACGCTTTATAGGTTATTGTTGGTGACAACGGATCTGGAAAGAGTACCATCCTCAAACTCATTGCAAGGCTTTACGACCCAATCGAAGGTCAAATTCTGTTAAACGGAATGGACATTCGCACCATCAAACTGGCCGATCTCAGGAAAGCTACCTCTGTTCTGTTCCAGGATTACTCACTCTTCCCTTTGACCGTAAGTCCCGTATTCTCTCCATCCATTCTTACCTCATCTCACTGACTCATTTCTCCTCGCCGTCTGACGGCAGATTGGAGAGAACATCGGCTTCGGCGACCCTACCCACGCGTACGACATCGACAGAATCCGCCAAGCCGCCAAACTCGGTGGATGCGAAGAGTTCATCAACAAAATGCCTGACGGATTCGACTCGTACCTTGAACGGCCCGTCAACGACATCTACAGCAACCTCCCCTCTGGTACTTCGAAACTCTTCGGCCGAGCCGTTAGTCACTCAAAGATTAGGAAGATGAGCGGCAAGCGCGCCGGACGTGGGCTTGCAGAGGGTAAAAATGGGCTTAGTNGGGGGGCAGATGCAGAGGGTTGCACTGGCGAGGACTTTCATGAGGAGTTTGGTTGCGCCCGAGCCGCAGGTCGGATTGTTGCTCTTTGACGAACCGAGTGCCAGTTTGGATCCTACAGCTGAACACGGTGGGTTGTTTGATTATCATTGCTTCGTCCAAATGGCCGATCCTGACGTTTGTTGTCCACAGAGCTGTTCGAGCGTCTGAGAGAGTTGCGTGGAAATAAGACTATGATCTTCTCTACACATCGATTTGGGAAACTCACCAGACATGCTGACTTGATTATGTGAGTGTCTGCACACCTCCTTCTTTGCGTTGTTCTTACGCCTCTTTNCCCCCCCCTAGATACATCCTTAACGGCGTCATTCAAGAAACAGGAACCCATGACGGTCTGCTGAAGAAGGAAGACGGACAGTATTCCAAGATGTGGAAGCTCCAAGCAGAGGCGTATCTATGAACTTATATTTCCGAATGAACGAACGAATGCTTGATATGATATAAATATGACAGGATACGTAGATTACCAGCACGATTTATTCTTTTCTTTTTTTGGTGATGTTTTCACTTCCTTCTTTCTTTCTTTCCTTGCTTGTTTCTTTGCTTTTCGAACTCCCCCTACCTATGTGCACTGGACTATAGCGAGCGAGCACCTCGGAGCTACCTACCTACCTACGATTGACGATGCACGATGACGATGATATGATGGATACGCTTAGATAGCTTACCATTTGTGTTAGAATAACGACCCCTGCGATACCTAGCCGCTTGCTTTCTTTATTGTATTTAGGTAGAAAATTTTGCTATGTGTACGATACCCAATTTGCAGTTGAGGGAGGAATCGCGAGCGCAAAAACTTGAAGTGTGCCATTGTACATGTATTTGTCGAGTCCTACGAGAGATATCCTAAGCATGCTATAATACGGTACCGGTTCATAGTCCAAATGCTCTCTAGGAAGTCCTGCGTGTGTAGAATTCAGGGTAGNAAAATGCATTGTCGCCGTGTGGGTAAGTATATGTAGCCGAAAGAAAGAAGTCATTGTACATCTGATTGTTGGACGATCTATAGCTATAAGAAGTCCTGGGCCTGTAGATTCCAAAATTTAGCATACTCCCCGTTCTTCTTCATCAGGTTGACGTGGTTCCCAGCTTCCAAGACCTCGCCCTTGTCAATGTACCTGCAAAAACCAATATCAGGATCCCAGTTTCGACTCTTTCGCAATCACACCATAAGATGGATGGATGGAACGTACAGGATAAGATCAGCATGCCGAGTGAGCTTTCCAAAGCGATGAGAAGAAAAGATCATTGTTTTGCTTCCGCGCAGCTCGCGAAGGCGCGTGAAGAGGTCGTGTTCGGCTTTCGGATCGAGACTGGCAGATGGCTCGTCAAACAATAGCATGCCAACGTTACTCGAAGGGGAGACGAGTGATTTCATAAACGTTCGGGAGCTAAGAATAGTTCAGCTTAACCGATGAAATGGGAAGGAAAGAGAATGACCAAATATGCACTCACAGTGCAATTCGCTGCTTCTGGCCACCACTAAAATCCCTCATTTGATCGTTCAACTTGAGTTTCGAAAAATCCACCTCTTTGCCTGCAAAAACCGAATTTCTCGTTGGATCAGCGGACGAATACTCCCAGACTGGGCGTTGGACGAAATGGTCGAATTTGCAGGGCAGGTTTGAAATGAACTCTGCGCCTCCGAGCTTTGCTGCCTGCTCGATTTTGTCCATGTCCTCTGCGTGCTGAGGGTCTCCGTATCCGATGTTTTGACCAAGCTTCATTTAGTACGTGAGAGAGGGCGCCATAGAGATGCCGGCAAACTTACTGTCAATGGGAAGATGGAGTACTCTTGGAAAAGAACGGCAATTGCTTTCCTAACATCGGCGAGTTTCAATGTGCGAATATCCAATCCATTGAGGAGTATTTCTCCTTCTGTGACGTCGTAAATCCGGGTTATCAAGTTAAGGATTGTACTCTTTCCGGAGCCGTTTTCTCCGACAATAACCTGATCATCCGCGTTAACAGAGGCAGAACACGAGTCGAGGAAACATACACAAAGCTGCCCTTGTTCAATTTTGAAAGAGGCGTTCTTCAATGCGAGCTCAGATTTATCCGAGTCTGAATAAGAGAAGGAAACATTCTTGAATTCCACTGATATCCCTTGCGATAGATCCATTTGATTTTCTGGGAATGGGATATGGCCATCCTCAATCTTATTAGTGAGCTCGAGGAGCTCGTAGAAACGTCGGACTTTATCAATTTGGGTCGAAATTCCGTCAACTTGAGCCCCGAGGCTTCTCATGCCGAAAGTTAGAGAAGTGATGGTCGAGTTTATGAGTTCAAGATTTGCCAAGGAAAATGGAACGGAAGCAGGGGAGTCGACAAAGCGGAGACAGGTGTAAACCTGGGTCAAAGCATCGACGGGGTCTCGTGCATAATCACACAATCTTGTATACCATCGGAGGTTCCTGGTGCCCAGTAGTTCGTATTGATTGGTGGATTTGTTGCCCAATCGTTGCAAGCGACGCCGATACTCTGTTTGAGATGGATTAGGCCATACTTTGCCTGCAGAGACAAACAATGCCCACCTTGCCAGAGATAATCACCTAGCCCTCCGGCGATAATGTCCTTCCGGCAGTTTTCGGTGAGACCCATGAGTTTTAAACCTTCACTGACGACATAGTCCTCATCGTTGGACTTAAAGGCGTATACTACAGAAATGTCAAACACTGTGTCAAGAGAAGTAATGAATGGTCCTCACCCGCTGCTAAAGGAGAATAGGAAGTAGCAATGGCATCGACTGCCAAGCGTGCGCAGGTGATAGCAAGGAGAAACCATGCTTCTTGGTGACCTTGGAATACGCTGAGAAGGACCGCAAACTGGGTCGCGGTCCTGACAGCAATTGAGCCCATGTTGATGAAGTTTGTAAAAACATGCCAGTTCATTTCAGAATAGCCATTAAATGTGAAGGCAGAGAATTGGTCCTGGGTACTTTTATCACTGAAGGTCGGATAGTCGAGCATTGCTAAGGTCCGGAAAGCCCGTAGAGCGTAATAGCGCTCTATTTGGACATTCAAATGCTTCAAGACGTGATCGGTTACGTCGGCGAGGAGGCGCTGCGCGATAGTTGCAGCCACGCGGCCAGCAGCAACTCGTAAAAGATCGGATCGATCTACTGTTCTCTCCTCGACTGCTTTTTCAACCTTAAACAACCGATATTTTAACAGGGGTTGAGCTCGAAGGAGGAATNAAAAACCGCTCACCATAATCAGAAGTTGCCCAGAGTACCATAGGGATAGAGCGGGAAGACACGCAGATAGCAAATTCAACAGGAGATAGAGGAGGAAGTAATGCAAGCACCCTGGAATCGAAGTGATATCCTTGAGCATCCGGACAATCACAGGAGACTGGTGAAAAGCTGCGACCAGGGATTTGCATTTTGACACAAGGGGTATCTCGAATCTCGTGCTAGATCCTGAGATATCTTCATACAGGTCCCAGACGCCCATCTTCGTGTGCTTTACCACCGAATGGTCATCGGGGTCGAAAAGCATCGATGGCTGTTTGGGAGCCATCGTAGATTCGTAATGCCAACTTTTCTTTACAGCTGGTCTTCACTATTCAGTGGCGGCTGGCTGGTGGGTTAGCTGATTATCGTAGTTGAGGAATAGCCTCAGAAAACAGCGCCCAGTACTTATAAGCCATGAGGCCTCGAGGCCGCCAGCCCTTATGGCTAACAATCGCGGAGCTCGAGATGCACAATTGCTGTTAATTGACAGTCACTTGTGGGAAGCTGGCTTTATTGGGAATAATTAATAAGACATTCCGTGGGGAGCGGAGTGGTTTTATTGTGCTTTCGACGCTCAACCGGACCATTGAAAACCTCGAAAAAATGCTCGAATGTTTGACAAAATCCGGATATGCTCTCAAAATGAGCTAACCAATGAAAAATGAAAGATGTGTATAGTATGTGCGTCAGCTGTCCTGAAAAATTGTTCATAAATGTTCGTCATTCAGATCCAGGATCACAAAAGAGTCGATCAAATCTGCAATCCGGGAATTGACACTGTTGAACGGCCAAGGCTCTATCAACAGAAAGGGGGAGGATTCGATCGACCCCGTGTCCGCGCATGATGTCTTCTCCAAAACCCTGCTCCTACCAACGCTCCAAGGAAACCCAGAACCGAACCGATGATTGGAACCACGATGTCTTTGGCTACTGAAACTGCTGGAGGAGTCGGCAAAGGGCTAGTGGTGACATTCGTGTTCGCTGGAGGCACATGGGTGGTGGTGGTAGCAGTTGTGGTAATAGTCTCCTCCGCCGTACTGGTTGTCGACGAGCTGCTAGTTGTTGATGGCGTCGAACTGGTAGTCGAGGTTGACGTCGAACTCGGTGTCGAAGACGAAGATGAGGTGGTCGTCGAGGTTGTGGGGACTGCCCGCGTTGTGACATCTCGGTCTGAATAACAGCCGTCTCTCACCCGGTCTGGTCCCCCAAGAACCAAACAGGATGGCCCACTTGTGTAAAACTCGTTGTCTGCATTGACGTTGGTGCAAGCCGTTTGCAGTTCCCCATTCCCTGCCAAACCACTGGCACAAAGCCGGATGACACTGCCGTCTGCAGGTACATCGTAGTCTACTCCTCCCGGCAACTGTTCATTGTTGCCATCGTAGTAGGCGATCGATAAATGCTGCGCCTTGTGAGCCGCCAGGACATTCTCGAAGTCTGCCGAGTCTCCCTTGCACTCCCGCACCGTGGCTTGACGAGCGACGCCAACGAAACAAAACGGTCCTGTGTCCACATTTTGGCGCTGTATAACACGGAGTGGAACCCCAGTCCAGCGTGCTGTGCCGTTAAAACTGGATGAAGCACTATGGATAAGGGAGAAGAACAGGACATAGGCGAGGAATTGTGTCGAGCATTTCGCGGGGGAAGGAAGAATCATGGGCAGGGGCCGATGATAGGATGCTATCCTCACATGAAAACAGCGTGCATCCCGTCAACCTGCTCTGCCTGTCGCTGTTATACTTATCAGCCCAATGACAGCCCAAGGAAACGGTTCTATTTGGATTGAAGCGGTGGTCAACGGAGTTCAGGTACGGAAAAAAGGACCCTTGTTATTGCCTACTTACAACTAAAATATATTGGATAATACATAGATCGGGACGAAAAATACCAGAGGTATATACTGCAGGCCTGTGGTGCTGTGCGGCCCTCCGGTTCCCGACCTGCTGGATGTCGGTCCCAGGGTACTATCGGAATTTGCTTTCGAGCTCGGACTCGGTCTGGAAGCTTCGCCTGAATATGTGGCTGAGTTGTAGGGCGAAAGTGCTAGCGGGTCGGATGGTGGGGGATAACACCCATCTCGGAGGTTTGGCTGTCCAAAATTGACAGAACACCATGTCGACGATGGCAACGTGTTGTCAGCTTTCACGTTGGTGCAGGACGTTCGATAGTTTCCGTCCGTCCCCAATCCCGAAACGCACAGCCGCACGATTCCCGGTGGGTCCGGAATTGGCCACTCAGCCCCCCCCTAGGAGACGGTTGTCGTTGCCAGAATAATGAGCGACCGACAGCCCCGATCGTAAGTGAACTTCCATGACCAATCTGAAGTCGGCTGCTCCATGCCCATCCGATTCCGAACAATTGGTGAGTCTTGGTCCTTTGAGCCCCGCGCTCGGGTAGTAACACCAGGTTCCGTTAGAGTTTTGTCTAACACATTGCTCTGGAGTGTCGGTCCAGCAAGTTGGAAGGTTGACACGTGCAGAGACAATGACAATGGCGGTACTGAGCGTCGCGATTACCCATCGTCCCCACATTTTTGAGTGTCTCGAGGCTGTCCATGAATCAGGGTCTTTTCTGCGAGGATCCGAAACACCACATTACCTACGTCTAAGAACTGGGGATAATGCGCTTTACAAGTGGCGTTCTAGCCGTCTTTTATAATCCTTTTCTACTTTTCCAAACAGGGCTATGGTGTACCAGGCATCAAATTACGGTAAGAGAGTCTCGACGCAATACTCTAACTACGGCAAAGGTCGACAGACAGGACTGACATTCCAGCTCAGACATACGATGACCAAAAACCAAACCAAAGCGAAGTGAAGAGTCCATGTGCCCGGAAACTTTTGTTCTGCCATGGATGGATAGCGCTGATCATCACCGTAGCACCAGCTATCACCTCCGCTGCATGAATTTGCATTCGCTCCCAGAGGGGCACTTCCATTGCCAAACCCTTTGAATCCAATTCCAGCGTCATAACATCCATCGGTGACATTCGTCGGGATGGCTTGAACGGCGCACCAGATTGCTTCAAATGGCCATTCGTTATCTTTGGCGGCGACCGTGCACGCGGAAACTCCCCAGCCATCACCGCCAATTGCAGAGATGCAAACTCGGGTGATTCCAGGATTCTCTGGGACTGGCCACTCGGAACCCCCTATGACTTGGTTATCTACGCCATTGTAATAGGCGATGGACCGGCTCTGTTGTAGATGGACGTTCATGACCAGCGTAAAATCTGGGGAGTTGTGGCTCTTTTCCTCGTCGCATTGTGAAATCTCCCCAGCTACCCCTCGATATCCCTTAACGGTGGAAAGGCACCATGCTCCTTGTGCATTGCGTTCAATGCACCATTCACCCTCCCCGCTGCCCCAGCACGTTTCGAGATTATAGCGACCGAGAGACGCGTGTGGAAGGAGGATGAGGAAGAATAGTGCTAAGAATGTTCGAAAGAACTTGAAGCGCATGGCTGTTCCTTGCTGCAGGCTGGCCAATTTGGCGCGGCCCCTTTTATTCACAGCAGGGAAATTCGAACTCCTGGATCTGCCATTGCCATAGTTGTATTGCCATAAGATCTGTCTTTCCTCAACCGGAAATTTGGTACCAGCCTTGATTACGGTGCGTGTCAATTCCAAAAATATCACATAGACGCCCGCTGCTGATTTCCAGATATGGCATTCATTCCATTAGTCAAGGCAACAGCTACGGGGCGCAACAACGTCAAGTCCGCCGTTGACCTTCACTCTGAGTCAGCTAGTATGATGGAGGAAGAGAGCTTTCAGGCGCCAAGAACGACCTCTCCACGAAATCTCGGCGCTAAAAGGAGGCACTGACAACGAGAACTTGAATATTTCTTCAAAAGTAGACTATAACGAGAGGCAACAAAATTACTGAAAACAGCATCCATCGATGGGAAAAGTTCCACTTCTTTGGGATTGAGGAAGAATCGAAGGACACATCTGAATCACAGTTCCCACTACAAGTAATTGTTTCATTAGGCGCATCTAACCCATAAAAGCGTCGAGAGTTGTAGCATCCATCAGAGAGGTTCACCGACATGCTCTGAACGGCGCACCACGCCACATTCGTCGGCCATGTGTTGTCTGGTGGGGCGTTCACGCAGGCAGACACAGCGTACGCGTCGTAGCCAATTCCAGATATACAGAGCCGGATGGTTCCAGCATTTTCTGGGACAGGCCAGTCGACGCCTCCCAAGAATTTGTTGTCCACTCCGTTATAGTAGGCAATTGAATGTTTTCCTCGTAGGTGCGCCCTCATGACAAGCGTGAAGTCGGCTGAGCCATGATTCGGTTCTTCGTCACAGCTTGGATACTGCGCTTTGTCGCCTGTATAGGCTTTATATGGACGGAAGCACCATGTCCCGTTCTCGCTGCGTTCAATGCACTGCGAGTTCTCAGGCGTCCCCCAACACGTTTCGAGGTTATAACGGCCAAGAGCGAGCTGTGGGATGATAAGGAAGACAAAGGCGATGACGAGGGACGCTGGGGAAATTTTGAAGAATTGCATGTTGCGACATGCGTTCGTTGCATTTTGCTTTTATTGCCGATACATCTCGTCTGTCACGCGTGTCACGAGCCTGGATCTGCCAATAGGGGGCCGACTCAGTGTTCCTAGCCAGTGATAAGTTGCACTCGTCTCTGCTGACCATCTCGAAACCGGTCGAGTGGGACAGGCGCTTATTAAGCCAGGGTTCTCAGCTGGCACACGCCAACACACCCCTCCTAAGAACTGGTTGTCTCCCTCGTTGTAGTAGGCAATCGACAAGTTCCCCTGCAAGTGAGCCTTCATAACTTGGGTGAATCCGACTAAGCCGTGGTCGTCTTCTTGGTCGCAGCTCTGAACTGAGATCGCTCCCATTACACTTTGATATGCGATCGGCAGTGACGATGGGATACCAGGATCCGTTGGCGCTCTGGTCAATGAATATAGCAGTGGCAGGATTAGCAATAATTCATGCTTTCAGGAATTGCATTTTCCCTTGTTTCTTGCTCAGGCCGCCGTGCTGTTTTATTGACTGGTTTGGGGCTCCAGATCTAGAGCACTTCTTCCCAAGATCTGATATCGAGACTACACCTTCTCGTAAAGAACCCGAGGAATCTTTAATCCTTCCAGTCAGCAGCGGTATGACAGTTAGTCTAGCGGACTGACGATTGAAAGGCTGTAGAAGTAGATACACATATCCTTTGGAGTTGCAATTATGGGTTTGTAAAGTAATACAAGGCTGTTCAGATCCGACTTGTAGGAGAAAGTGCATGTTAGAATACAACGATATAAACCAACGAAGGCAGACAAAGTCCTGTCGAAAATCACGTTAGCAGAAGAATGTATAGAATACCCATATTCACACATAGAACGTAGATGGCTAGAGGGAGTGATACGGTAAAAGGAGTGCGATCCATACGACGAAGACGAAAGCTGATCTATGTTGCAAGTGGGAAGACGAATTTGGGGTCCTGCTGACCGTAGCGGTAGCCGTAACGGTAACTCTCGACGGTGCCCCCGAAGTCGAAATCGTCGTGGTTGGTACGAAAGTATTGAGACTAGTTGAAGTCTCCAATCCCGTGAAATTAGGATCGTAACACCCGTCCGTCACATTATTTTGCGCACGAATAGCCGTACACCCTGGAAGCCTTCCAGCTGGAATCTGGTTATCTGCATCCACGTTAATGCACGTTGTTTGGAAGTTACCATCCCCCGACTGTCCCGACATGCAAAGGCGGATGACCGGTGCAGGATCGGGTACGGAGTAACCCGACCCTCCCGGGAGGATGGTGTTTCCTGCTCCGTTGTAGTAGGCCACTGAGAGTCCTTGCTGGAGGTGGGTTTCGAGAACGGTTTGTAGGTCGGCCGCGGCTCCGATGCATGTTGTTGCTCGTGTGACACCTGAGACTGGGACGTAGCACCAAGTGTGAGCGGTATTTTGTTGGATGCAGCCTCCAGTCCAACAGGTCGGCTCGGTGAAGAGCCCTGCTACCAGGCAAAGAAGATGGAGCAGAAACGAGACTTTCAACAAGATCGACATCTATGGTGGGAGGCTTAGTAGGCTGTGGAAATCTTTCTGAGGATGCTCACCTTGAATGACTTCCTTGGAGAAGTTTGGGCCGATGTGGGGGGTTTCTCTGTCAGATGGTCAGGTCAAGACACGACAGAACGTATGGACGGGGGCTTTGTTTTATTTTTAGCATCTTCGATAAGGCCTCGAAAGACGTTGTCCAAACTAATGACGAGTTGGGCGCTTGAGCGAACAGCTCTGACCAGATTTCCGGTTCACGGAAAATTCAAGGTGTCTGCCCTTTTAGGTAGCATTAGCCACCAAAAACGGCATTCGCATTCACAGCCAGACCAAATAACAGCAGGATAGTTGGGGTGACCGTACGGAACCTGAGAATTGGGAAGCGTTTCAAGCGCGTGTTTACAGCCTTTCATTCACCCTTTCACTTTCTTCTGGATAGAAGGAAACCTGTTGGACGACATCAGGGTCTTGTCAATCAATAAATGAAATATCGGCAGTATTGCTGCTAATAAGGTGGTCAACGGTCAATTGAACGTGCCTTGTCCTGTGTTCTTCCCAACACGCGAGATGTGCGCGGGCTCTTCGGTGGTCATGACGGGGAAGAGCGGACGTGAGATTGAAAAAATATTTTGCGCCTGCCCTTTTGATTTCAATAACATAACCAGATATCGGAAGCACAAAAAAAACATCCCTGGATGAACATGATCAGATTTATTCCAAAATCACAGGTTGCGCACTCACTGAATCAAACAGCTAAGACCAATAGGGCCAATCAATGACCTCTCAGATTTCCTCCACTTCCCCATCCTGCTGGCGTAGGAGTTTCTTCCACACCAATTCCGCCACCAACAATTTGAACGCCGATTGTATCATCGAGCAAACCCTCGCCCATAAGCCGCAGACCCTGCTGTTGTGCGGCGGCGGCTTGTTCATTCCGCAATCTCTGAGCCGGCGCCACACCAAAGACCGTCTCCTCCTGTACCTCACTCCCCTGATAATCAAACGAGTCGTCATCAGAATCGAGTCCGTCATCTTCCACTGTCGCTACCCCGAATGGATGGATAGGTCCTCCCGGTAAACCGCTGAGGTCGTCATCGATCGAGTCGCTTGACCGGCTCGAATCTCCAAACGAGTCGTCGTCGTCGTCCGCGCGTCTTTGAGACGCCATAAGGAATGCAGCCGAAGGGTGAGCAGTATTGTTAATTTCATCGTCGATATCGGAATCGTCATCGGACGAAAGGTAGTTGTTTCCTTGATATTCCGAGTCCCCATAATTCGGATTGAACAGCCCTTGCCTGTCGATAGCAGGGAACGAATCCTCGGAACTGTCTTGCGCAGAGCTTGATGGGGGTGCTCCTAATGAATTCCGAGAACGCTGTATCCGCGAACCAGGCGTGTTGTGAGGAACAAGCTTGGGCTTGACGTTCAACCCAACCTGACGAATCATAGTCTCCAAAGTAGAGTCTCCCGCGAGACTTTCGCTGGTTTCTGCTTCATGGTACCGTGACAAGGATGGAGGACTTTGGACGGTGCTCATGCTAGATTCCAGAATATTATCCGAGATGCCATAATAGCTTCTGCCTGTGCCGAGGTGGTTTTGGCCCTGTTCGCGAAGCAGATCTTTCACCATGCGGCTAGCTGCTTGCTTGGCGGGACTTTGTCCAATCTTATGAGCACTATGAGGACCAGCGGTGGATGGCCGAGCGGGTCGCGCAGGGGACATTAGGACCGGTGGCGACATTCCTTTCGGCAGACCATCAAAGGAGTCATCATCGGAATCGTCTGCAACCGGAGTCCGGGGCTTTCGAGAAGAGGAGGGTTTAGATGACTGGAATCGCTTCGGGGTGCGTGAGGCGGGGTCCTTCAGGTCAACGATTCCGGTCCATTTGCTAGGATCCGTGTCCGGTGAAAGGTAGGGATTGAACTTCTTGGGTACCGGAGTCTTCGTCTTGAACTTCAATGGTGAGACTCCTTTCATGGTGAATTCATCGGAGGGTTGGTTGTGATTGTAGAGATTGTGTCGGAGAACGTTCTTAAGGAGTTCCGGTTCTTTGCCTTTGGATTTCGCTGTAGAAGGCGGAAGAATGGTGGAGTCTGGGTGATCTGAAGCGGGGGTTTGTTGTGCGTATGATGAGGATGAGCGTGTTTCCGGTACGGAAGAGATGATACTGTCGTCGATAGAGAAGTTTTGGATCTCGCTTTTCAACCGCGAGAGAGGCGCTTGCATCGAATTAACCCATGAAGGATCGTCCCCTTGCGTCGTAAAGCTGTCCATAGTGGTTGCCGCCCTTGTGGTAGCCGGAGTGGAGGAGAAAGCTGCTTGGCCTTGCATGAACGAGCTGTCTGTATGGGCAATGCTTGGTTCAAAGACGGGGTTGGCATCTTGAGACGTGTTCGTCTGATCCTGAGCGGAAGTGGAGGTTTCTTCGCTATCGGATGGGAATTCATTGACAGTTGAGTGGTCGTCATATGTAGGAATGCGAATTTGAGCGGCTTGCTCGTAGAAAGCAGTCCAGAACTGCCCGAATGTCGTGAGTGATGATAGATTGCCGAGAAGGCTTCCACCGACCTTTGCCGCTTCCCTGACAGGCATAGTGCCAATTGAATATCTCTTCACAGCTGGAAGTATCTTGCTTGCCAGAACATTGTGGATTTTTGCAAAGTTTTCGTCGATATTCTGTGACCATGGTAAGCTCTTCACCGATCCACCAACAGCTCAAGAACCTGCCTGTAGCTTGATCGTGATCAACTGCTCAATCTGTTCGATTTGGTCAGTGACGGAGGCATCTTTATCCAGCCCAGGGACGTTTATTGAGCTTGGGTTTGGATTTGGCTGCCATCTAGGAGGGTTTGGAGGAATGGGCTTTCGAGTATCCATGGTGTCAGGAGCAAAGCCGGTTGGCTCAGCTCGCGCGACGCGTCTGTCACATCACATGGAATGACGTCACAGTCACACGCAATATTCATCAGAGCGGCGATCCACTTAGCCGTGTTCGAGAGATCCAGTTCAGATTCTATTGTCAAGCTTCTCAGTTCAGGGATACATCTATCACAATCTGATAGTCCTATAAGCACACCGCATCTTGCTCGCATACTTGTAAGATAATTGTAGATGATCGAGATATTTCCGTCCGTACTTTCAACAAATAAACTCTCTGCCTATGACGCTTCCAGCAGATGGATATCCTAACGGACGCCTGTCCGACTGCGACAGCCACTGCTAGCCCTTCATAGCTACCAAGACGCTACACGACAGGTTTCATTGAGGTTCCCCGATGAGCCATCTAGTCGGCTTGGGGTCTGTGTCAGTGACGGTAAACCAACGTGGAGACTCACATGCACACACCGCCCTTGATGGGATAGACTAACTCTCCGTCTGTCGATAATCTGACTGGTACAATTCGGATTGGCGGAGCATGGCAATGAAGATTCTCATGATATTACGAATAGCAGAAAATGTACATTTGTTTGGCTTTTCAAGAGAAATATATCTGGGCGACGTTAAAAGTGCAAGATAGTACGGATGATGATAATGCAGCAGACAAGCTCATTTTTCGGTCTCTTATTCGCTCTGTTCAACAGTCGCTTGGTTCTGGAAAGATATCGTCAGCCCAAGCATCATAAGTGAAAAAATGAATTATGCTCACAAGGAAGTGTTTGAAGGCTTCCAAACATTGCAAGGCCCATCGCCGCCGGCCAAGATGGGTCATACCGTATGGAGTGTATATGCTGGGCTCCGTGGGCATCGGCGGAACACACCGAAGAACAACCGTAGGTTGTTCAGGGCGGTAACCGCCATCAACGTTACGAACGAGCTCGGATGTGACTGGAATGAGGTAGAACGTGGGTAAGTTTCCGGACATTACGATTCCCGGGATTACTGCTCGAGACAGTGCAGGAGAGAGGTTTATATTGTTCTGGTGAAATGCTGCAATGGCCTTAGCAATCAACTGAGGCTCTGCAGGGTAGCCAGAGAAGCGATGCTTCAGGGAGGGAGTGACGGCCAGTGAGCGTAATGGAAAAAGTGAGGAACGATAATAACTGACCGGTGAAGGTTCTGCTTGAACGACAAGTTGGTAATAACGATCGGGCGACATGACACAGACATCGAAGTAGACATCAGGTCTCTCGCGACACACCGTCAACGCCGCCTTCTTGTTCTGATGAACTATGCGGTCTTCCGCGTCTTAGCCGAACCAACGGAGGAGGAACGCGGCCAAGTCGACAGTCATCGCAACCTCTCCCGTCGTGGAAGCTGAATCGAGATAGTCGAAGAACAATCGTTCCTGGGGGTCGTCAATCGGCTTGTCTGGCTTGTACACGTTCTGAAGTACAGTAGCTGAGACGGGAGGGTCTTGTAAGCCACAGGCGCGGAAGAAGTCTTTGGGATCCAGAGTCTTTATCTTGATGTTGAACGCATTGAGCTCATGTTCCGCGGTCCAGGGTTTGGCTGAATTGGCGTTGGAAGCTTGCGACATGGTGAAAGGCAGTGATAAGATAGGCCGGGAAGAGCAAGTAAGTGAACGGATAGGATGCGAAAGGGCTTCGTATTTATGGTATTTGGGAAGTGACTCACATTTGTGTCTAGCCAGTGTTTCACGTCTGGTGAGATGAAGACACGAGACCCAAGGTGTCGACGCGTCTGTGTCACATCGCATGACAGGACGGTACAGTCACGCGCAGTACTCCTCGTCTCCTTTCCACTGAACCACGTTTGAAAATCGGATTCAGATTCCATTGTCAAACCTCTCAGTTAGGAGCTACATCTATCACAGTCTTGTAGAAGTCTTCTATCAGTCGCTTCTGTGCCTCCCTCCCGGTCTCGCTCTAGTTCTTGCTTAATTGAGTAGCTCAATTACGAGCATCGCATGATACGTACCGGAGTGTTTCCAATTCCTCGAATGACGAGATACTTTCTCCCAGTCAATATCTCCTCTGTCACAACACCAAACTGGTCGGTGTCTTTGGTAGCCTCAAATGCCTCGTGCGAGCCGGTGACCAGGCCTCCTGCTTCCTCTGCGATGACAATTCCAGCGCAAACATCCCAGGGCCAGCATCCAATCTCCCTTCATAATAGTGAATGGTGTCAGCGTTCCAAGGAGATACAGAGAAATTGATAACTTTTATTACGAACCAGTAGATATCCAACCCGCCTTGTGCTACCATAGAGTAGTTCAATGCAGCGCTTCCCATGGACCGCAGAGAGTGAGCCATTCGCCCACCAGCCACACCCTTCTCTGGATCCCCGGCCAATCGAGAAAACGAAGTTGATTTGGCGGAAATCGTCGTCTCACAACGATCCGAGCCCCATTCGACACCTGCGAAAGGTAAATCACGTCGAAATTATTGGATGAACGACCCTCTGCATACCAATGACGGCCTGATTCAAAGTTGGGAGTGGTTTGGGATTGGCAAGGGGCAATCGTCGAGGCGGGTTAAAACCTCGAGTAAGGTGGGATCCCTGGCCTTTCATACCGGAGTACTGGGCATTTCAAGTCGATTAGAGCCGATAACACAAAGCAGAAAATAAGAACATACCAGATGATCAAGGAATGGGTTATAGATAACACCAAGAGTGGGTCGGCGCTGATAAATCAGACCGATAGAGATGCAAGCAAAAGGAAACCCATGAACGAAGTTGGTGGTCCCATCTGCATATACACTGAGGATTTTAGCGATCCACTAAACCGAAAATCCTCCAGTTACCAATAGGGTCGACGCAGAATGTTGGTTCGTCTGTCAAAGGCTCCTGTACACCGGATGAATATGATTCCTCTCCAATGCTGCCACGGCCCATGAGATCAGCAACCAGCAGGAGCAATCCAAGGTTAATAACACCAATACTCACAATTTGAACGTAGGGTACTTCGACCTCAACTCAGATTGGACCAGCTGCTCGACACGAACGTCGTACTCAGTCACCAGGTCGACTGAATTCTTCTTCTCCCCGACATTTGATTCGCCCTCTCCTCCCGCCGCTTGGATCGCTTCAGAGCCCTCTAAGATCAGGGCACCTGCTTTCCACGCCAGGCNTTTTTGTGAATTCAAGAATGCTCTCTAAATCATCGGAAGTGAGATTTTGAGCTGCCATTATCGATGAGGATGTGTGCAGAGGAGAATGAAGGTGATCCGGACAGGGGCTTTTAGCCGATTTTGATTGTCCCACCAACGTTGCTTGTGTTGTTCCATTAGCAAGATATCGCACGAAGCACATTTATCTATTCTACTAACTTTCTGCGAATTCTCGTGGTAGACGGCTCCTCGTTCTCTCTCTCTCCCTCTCTCGTCGTCGAGAGTAATCGTACTGACGTCAAGGGTACCCGAAAACGTTTTGACCGCGAAAAACAGGTACCGATTCGTTCATTGTCTAATGCTCGTCCCCTGACAGTTCCGTCATTCTATACCAGATCCGAAGGGCTACTTCTCGTCGTCCGCCTAAAACCATGAAGTTGGCCCGGCAACTATGCCTCGGCCTGATGAAATAAAAACGATGAAAATCCAACGGGGTAACAAAGCAAGCCAATAATGTTGCCAAGTCAGTGGCTACTCACGGGGACTGCGTCATTCAGACATACCGTATAGCTGGGTCGACTACCTTTGTCTTTCGTCCTGGGCAGAAGATTTAGAGAGAAGGCTACGTCATTGAAAGCAAGAGAAGGGGAAAGTTATGTTCATTGCTGTCAGATCTTCCGACGGTCGTCGAGGAATGATGGGCATGAGCTCGACACTTGGTACTTAAGGTCTAGAGTCCACAGCATCATTAGAACGCAANCCCCCCTACCACAGTCTCTCCTCTCAGCTTCCAAGACCTGCACTCCAGATGTCAGCGGATCCACCTTCAATCGTTTTTGACCCCGATGACACCTTAGTTATCCAACATCACAAGGGCGGCGTCTGGGACCTATATGAAGATATATCTGCGCAGAGAAGCTTCTTCAACACATCCTTGCGTTCCAAATGGGAGATGATGAAAGCGTCCTTTCAGCGTTCTCACTATTTAATTCGAATGCTCAAGGATGTTGCCTCAGTTCCCAACTGTCTTCCATTATTGTTCCTCTCCCTTCTGTTGAACTTGGTGAAATCGCTGTTCCCTGCCCTAAAACTGTGGTATGCCAGTCAAATCATAGTAACGGTGAGTGTCCTTCTGTTTCCCTTCTGTTGATTCTGTGTTGAATCGATTAAAATGTAAACCCAGGTCGAAAGAGCGGTACAGAGCGGCGTTGTGGACCGCAATGCATTATTTCGAGCCGCTGGAGGGCGCATGATAGTGGAGCTGATCATCACGATGCTTTATGCCATCGACAATGACCTGGGACTCTATTTGCAGAATCGCATCCAACTGTATTGGTCTCTCCGAATCGTCCAACGAACCTCCCGTCTCGATCTCCCCACCTTCACTGACGAGAAAACCCGAGCTCAGCTCCAGTCGTTTGGCTCATATTACAGATACCCTAGCGACTTCTGCAAAACCAGTTGGATGGCTTTTGCGGATGTCGTCTCTTTATTTACCCATTTCGTCTCGATTGCCTCCGAATCGACGGTTATGTTCTCGGTGTTTCGCGAACACAGCGAAGCGCCTTTTCTGTTGATTGGGTCCTGTATATGCGTTCTGGTTGGAAAGCTGCACAGGTCTATACGGTGGCCGCAGCGAGGAAGTCAGTATTTTCTTCTCTTTTCAGGCACATCTTGGGCTTCCTCATAACCGTGACGTGCACCCCAGTTCGAGTTTACAAAGCAACAGACAAGGATTTCATTGGGAGCTTCGGCCTTGAATCTATGGCCTCCGACCTGGTTTATCGCAAGGACATTGTGGCCGGAGGTATATCCGACTTTATTGCCAACGGCGAGTCCAACCACTCTATCTCAACTGTTAAGTTGGCCGAAACTGAGACCTGTTTATTTTGACCTTTTAGAGTACCGACGTCGCAGGCTCGCCATGGATAGCAGGGACACTGACGGACACGAGAAGAAAAAGAGTGTTCTCCGACGACTTATTAAATACTCAGGCCATTCAAATCCCGTCACAGCTCTGAGTCCCCTGACCCAAATCCTCACCTGCTTTCGCGCTGTCAGCTCACCGGAATCAGCCCCTATCTCTCTGGCAACGCTAGAGCTCGTGAAATCGGCAGTGACTAGTATGGGCTGGAAATTTCGCTCAATTAGCTATGATATCGAGTCTATCTCGACTCACATTGACAAGCTTGCCAAGTTCTACGAATTCCTTGATGGGTCGAATAAAATCAAGAATGGGACTGTTCCGTTCCCGGAGAACCAGGCGGATCTATCGTGCGGTGTTTCCATAGAGTTCAGGAATGTTTCGTTTTCGTATTCCGGAGACCAGCTGGCATTGAAGAAGGTCTCGTTCAAGATCGAGCAAGGGCAGCTTTGTGTACGTCCCTGCCCGTTTCCCCATATTATCTCCTAAGACTAAACTTTTCTGATCGACGCTTCTAGGTTATTGTTGGAGAAAACGGCTCAGGAAAGAGTACGATTCTCAACCTGATTACCCGGATATACGATGTCAACGAGGGAGAGATCTTGCTCAACGGGTTGGACATCCGCTCTTTGAAACTGGATGATGTCAGGAAGGCTGTTGCTGTGCTTTTCCAGGACTACTCCATCTTCCCGTTAAACGTACGTCAAGAACCTCCATGAAAGAAGTCTCTATCTGACCACTGATTTCTGCTCAGCTCGCTGAAAATATTGGATACGGGGACCCTAACCATGCGTACGACATGGATCTGATCGAACAGGCTGCGAAACTGGGAGGAGCAGAGTTCATCTTGGATCTCCCGCACAAGTTCAACACGTTTCGTCACGCGGCCAGCCCGCGATTTCATTGCGCNGGGGGACTTCCAAACTGTCGATCTTCGCTGGAAAAGACGTGGATTACTCCAAGCTCAAGCTGAATGACGACGAGAGAGACTTGAGTGGGGGTCAGAAGCAGAGGGTGGCTCTGTAAGTGACACCTCGCTACGCATAAATGTGACTCGAACTTATTTCTGGTTTTTCGGTAGGTCAAGAACGTTTATGAAGTCGCTGGTTTCCCCCTCGAGTAATGTTGGATTGCTGCTGTTCGATGAACCGTCTGCTAGTCTTGATCCTAAAGCCGAGCACGATCTTTTCAGTCGCCTGAGAGACTTGCGTGGAAGCAGGACGATGGTTTTTTTCGTCGCATCGGTTTGGGAAGCTTACTCGCCATGCTGATCTTATTCTGTACGTCGCGGGGTCTTTTTTCCAATGGTGTTTTTGGAAACTGATATGCTCATTGCAGCTACCTTGATAAGGGACAGGTTTTGGAAGCTGGAAACCATGCTAGTCTGATGAAGAAGGGCGGGGAGTATGCCGGATTTTGGAATTTGCAAGCCCAGGATTTTCTGTAAACGNTTTTGGTGACGTCATACATAAGTGTAAAGCGAGATAAGATAAGATAAGACTTTTTGCGATCACCATCGATCCTCGAGGACGACCTTGCCAGTGGCCTGATCGAAATTTCCCCATCTCTTGCTTCTCTACCATCACCTTGTCAAGCACAATGTCCACGCCTTCGTACTCTCTCTTCTGCCTGGGCAACCCCCTGCTTGATATGCAGGTCAGGGATGGCGAAGCTCTCCTGGAGAAGTACGAGCTTAAGGCCAACGATGCTATCCTCGCTGGCGAGAAGCAGGCACCCATGTAAGTTCTGCCGTGAACGTGTTTTGGATTCCAGTGTCGACCCAAATCATCCCCAGCTACGATGATATCAAGAAAAACTACGAGATCACGTACGTTGCTGGTGGTGCGGCCCAGAACGCTGCTCGTGGGGCTGCTGTAAGTTGGCTACGCCTAGATGGAAATTATCACCATACGGTGCTGATCGATTTCATCTAGTACGTGCTGCCGCCTGACTCCGTTGTCTACACTGGATCGGTCGGAGACGACGATCTTGCCGACCAGCTCAAGATTGCCAACAAGCGTGAAGGTCTGAGCGAAGTCTATCAAGTCATCCCCGGTGACAAGACTGGTGCTTGCGCTGTTGTTATCACTGGCCATCACAGGTAGGCAAATAGTACAATGAGTTAAGGGTCTTCGTTGACATGAGGCCTAGGTCCCTTGTCACCAACTTGCGTGCTGCCGAGAAGTTCGACCAAAGCCATCTCTCATCCCCAAAAGTCGCACCTCTGATTGATGCTGCCAAATTCTTCTACGTCGAAGGATATTTCCTCACCCACGGAATCGGCCCTGCTCTCGAACTCAGCAGCAAGGCTTCTGCAGCTGGAAAGACCTTTGTCCTCAACCTTTCCGCTCCCTTCATTGCCCAATTCTTCACTGAACAGGTGAAGACAATCATTCCCCATACCGATGTTCTCATTGGCAATGAGGCTGAGGCTGAGTCCTGGGCGACTGCCAATGGCCTTGCCGATCCTAAGAACCTCGCAGAGGTCGCGAAGGCCGTTGCCAAACTTCCCAAGGCGAACGATAAGCCTCGTACTGTCGTCTTCACCCAAGGCGCGCAATCCACTGTTGTCGTCACCTCGGACAAGCCTGACGAGGCCAAGTGGTACCCTGTCACTGCTCTGACCGATGATCAGATCGTCGATACCAACGGTGCTGGTGATGCCTTCGCTGGAGGCTTCGTGGGTGCTCTTGTCGCTGGCAAGAACTTGGACGAGGCTGTTGAGGCAGGCCACAAGCTCGGTTCTATGTGTGTGCAACTGGTGTGTGGTGTTCCTTACCAAATCTCGATTTCCTTATTTACCTTTCGTTCTCAGGTTGGCCCCCAGTACAAGTGGCCCAAGGTCCAGGTCCTCTAAGGAGGTGAAGGTCAATATTGCACGTCACAGGCAGCAGATTCGATACTCCTCTCTCAACAGAGGATGCAACGCCACTCTCAACAGTAGCTTGTACCTGAGATATTTATCCTGGTTTCCTGCCTCGGTCGGAATTGGTAGAACCCAGAGGTCAGCGGCCGGTCAGATCCCGGCTCCGTCGAGCGCGCGAACGTAGACAGTGTGTGTACAAATGATCTATTCAAGCAAGTTATACTACTTCAGAGGACATGATTATTCGTTCGAGGGGACTAGATCGGATAAGCGAGAGAAAGGTTCATCAAGGTCTGCATAGGCTGATCGCGGTAAGTATCCGGAGACAACTGTATACTTTGGGATTCAAGGTCTGGGAACCTCAACAGCTGTGGAGAGTCCGTCGTATACTGTGGCCAATCGGGTCCTGAACCGGTGTTGGGATTGAGATTGTAAGTGAAGTAGATCACGTAGTCGTTAAGGAGGCTGAGATAGAGGTCTGAGGAATGGAACTAGTTAAAATAAGTAAATCGGGTGCCAGTAAAATGGAGGAGAAAGAAAGCATACCGATCCTAGGACAGGCAGATATTTCAATCGCTCAGATTCTGTCAGTCAGATCTGTCAACAAATGCATTCAACAGAGACTATAAGGAAGAGACTCAACGATAGCTCCATGTGGGTTGTTGGTCCGCCCGATACTGGAGGAAAAATCTTCTCGGAGCCTGGAAGACGACATCTCCTTGGAAGGCCGCGATACGCTTATACTGAGAAGTAACGGCATTGGCAACCGAAGTGTTGAACGGAGAACCAGCCGAACGCTCAGAGGGATACTGCTCGAACAATGGGGCGAGTTCCTCGTCGCTTGCGTTGGGAAGCCAGATAGTCTTGATATAGTCTTCAAAGTCTTCGTCTGACCTGAATATACTAGTCAGCTTCTTCACAGATAAAGTTCAAGCAGTCTATACACCTACGTCACGTTCAACGAGGATTGGGCGAAGAGAGTGCCTTCGTCGGCGCAGTTGCCTGACACCATTGGGACATTTGAGACTTTGCCGTCCTGGACCATGCGTTGGGGGTTATCGGAGAGGAACGTTCCATCGGCTCGTGGCGTCCATGCTAGAACGAGGGACTACAGGATAGATATTAGTTGAACGTAGCTGGTTGGTACTGGAGTAAAAAGAAACCTGGTAAGACCAAAGTCCAGGGGTCTGATTAATGGCGTCCGACAGTGTTGATAAAGAAGTGGAACGCAGGCAGTCAAGGGTGTTATTGGAGCTCCCACAATTTGTTCCGTTGACAAGCTGATCGTAGTATTTCTGGAAAGACGTCAGGGATTAGAAAAGACACGAAGACACTTGAGAACGAACCTGACCCTCAGTGAGGTTACCAACCGGAATGGGTGCGCCGGACTGCATGAAGGCACCGTGAAAGAGGTCTTCATTGTTACCGTCGTATGCCAGCATCTGTAGAGCAACAGAAATTGCGCCTGCGGATTGTCCCCAGCTATCAGGGAGGCTGAGCAGAGTTACAGAAGACAACGTCATATTGGAGAACCTACATGGTGATTTGGGAGCTGTTCCCACCGAATGCCCCAATATAGTGCTTGATCCAACGAAGAGCAGCTCGCTCTATTGATATCTCACCATGAAGTGAATCGGTTTAGAGCGTAGGAGAGCAACTCACGATCCTGGAGGCCGATATTTGCCACACCTTCGTTGCTGACTTCTTGGCTGGCGAGGAAACCGAAGGCGTTTACCCTGAACGTTCTGTATTTCAGACTGGGCCTATTTGACATGAAAGAGACTGTGCTCACCGGTAGTTCATGGAAACAACAACCACTGGCTTTTCAAGCTCTACGGAACGCTGGACGACGGTGGTAGTGAGATTGTCATACCTTTGTCACTGGCGTCAACATCGAATATTGGAGGACGAGAGGGATCAAGTCTTACCCGACTGTAGAACCGGACTCGAAGCCGCCTGAAAGAAGGCAACATATCTTCAGGAATGGCGCTCGTGAGTAAACTGGATAGTTACGAACCTCCGTAGATCCACTGAGGTTTGTTTCAGTTGGAGATATGGCAATCGGAGTTTGGGGAGTTTGCTTACCACTAACACAGGTAGGGAACCATTAGGGTAAGATGAGTAGTTGGAAGGCCTAATGACATTGAGAGTGAGGCCTTCCAAAGCGTTACAACCAAGGATGTTACAAACGGCAGCTGTTCAACTCACAATCTTCGGATTGTGGAGTTTTAGGGCTGCCATCTCCACCGATGATCCATCCGGCGACTCTACCAACGTTCTTAACGACGTCTGGGATATTGTCCATGGTTGAGTTTTGAGCTATACACGTATACCCGTATTGGGTAGCATCGAAACTCTGGTTGTAGGACGAGATGTTCTGCGGTAAGCGAAACCGAAGATCTCCTACTCTGCAGGACAAATAAGAAACAGAAGGGTAACTAGGTTTCGAAAGGCGTACGGGGGCTGGGCGTATGCAATCCCAAGAAACTTGTCCAAGGTACCGTTCTCGACGCCAGTAACAATTGCTTGATCCAGAGTGACATTCGGTGCAGCTGCTGCTGCGAGGACAATGCAACCGAGGAGTACGACACTAGCCTGGAGATACATGGAGATTCAAAGGCAATGAAGGAGTGCAACGCAAGCGAGAGACTCCAGAGTGACTTGAGAAGCTAATAAATGGGCGGTCAGAGTCTCAGACAACTTGGAGCCACGGTTCTCCTATATCATCTATCATCTGGCACCAGAGCTAGCTAAGACACATCGAGTTGGGATTAAGAGCTGTATCCAAGGTGGATAGCTAGGGAATTGGCCGTGCTACGTCAACCTGACGCGTCGAGGAACGCGACTCCTGGGATGGTGGAACGCGTTATTTGGCTATGTTGGGCTATCAAAGACGGCATTTCGGCCGGGTGCCACAACTGTACAGTTCGTCTCAGCCACAATTTCCAAGCCGAGAGAGGCGAGCAGGAAATCCTGAACGTCGACCAAGACCCTTTGCTCGCCATGTCGTCCGATCTCCAGTGGCTCCTGCTCCGCGTATGTCGCACTCAACTTGTCGTCGAAGCAATCCTCACGAATTTCTAGCGAAACAGCTCCTTCATCGTGAAGCGAGTCCCTGAGGGCCCTGTTTTCAACAAGGAGCCGGTAAATATCATTCGACCACCACCACGACGAGCTAGCTGGATTTATCGTCTTCTGGTTTGATTAGGGCAACCTCCTCAACCTCAACTCATTCAAATACTCTGGCCTTGCTAACGCCAAGGTATGTTGCAAAGTGCAAAATGGGTTGGACGAGGTCTCAATTTGAAACGTGCAGACCATTGACGTTTCGGACTCACCATCTGGTATCACGATCACCACTCGCAAGACCAAGGCATCCCCCAACGCTGTTGCCGGTGCAAAGGCCAAGACCGTCATTCGTCCTCGATCCGGTGGTCGTCGCGGTCTCGGTGTTGCGTCTTCTCTTGCCAAGCGGGGCTACAGGCCTGACCTCCGCAAGGTGAGTGTCTCCCTTTCTTTGGCATCCTTCCAAGAACCTTGCTCGCTCCCTTCTTTTCCTTTTCGTGCACCCTCGCTCTCTTGGACGCATTCTCGTTAGAACCCACTGGATCCACCTCACGGTGAATGAAGGCTGGGCGTGGACATGTTTGCAATATGAAACCTACTCTGATGAAGCCGATCAAACTTCATCTGAGTGCGTACCTGTCGCTATCGGAGCCCGTTGACTGTTAGCGGAACACCGACTCTATGGTGCCGACATGCATTACCTTTTCCTCCGTTCAAATTCTAACCTTACTTGTTCTCTGTACTCCGTAGCTAACCTTTTCCCCAATTTTTAGGCCACCCTCGCTCGCGTATCTGCCCTTATTGCTGCCCAAAAAGAGCCCAAGCCTTCGCCACCCAAGAAGGTCCGGGGCAAGAAGGCTGCTTCAACATAAACTTCTGGCTTATCATCCTACACGCATGTACACGTATGACCACCACTATGATATGCACACTTCAGGTCAATTTCCTTTCGTTGAGATTCGACGCGCACTCTGTGATACATTATCCGAGTATTCAATGTGTCCTTCCTACGAGACACCTTCGTATCCAGTCCAGAACTCTCAGTACTCAAATTCCAAAGCTTTTGGCTGCTGGCTGAGCGATTCGTGCTCCTGCAAACGCCTTAAAGTTTGCTTGGCCGTCACGAGTCGGTCGATTTCCTTCAGCTTTCCTCTGGGCATGCTTATCATTCTGGAAGTTGTTCTTCTTGTCTTTCTTTGGCGCCTCGTCTTCCTCCTTTGCTTCCGTTGGCGATTTGGCTGGGTTGCTCTCGCTGTGTCACGGATCACTACTGCACGATAAGCTAAGAAGGGATGCCGTACGAGCTGGTTTGGTGCTTTCTTGTGTTAACTGAAAGCCGCCGACCTCCAACCTTCACTATGTACCGTCGTCAGGTCATGATGAATGGTGAGATCGGAAGAGAGGACATACCCGCAGGGGGATGTGGTGGCAGGACTGTGTCGACCATTGGGATGGGCTACTGGGAAGTGGGGGGATCAAGTGCGGGTGGGTTCTACTCTGCTCTCTGACTATGAATGGGAAGACTGATAGATATATGGCGCAGATTAGAGGTCACAAGAGGTGCCCGATCGAGGATACTCACGTGTCGGACTTCACATATAGCGGCTGACAGTCGCCTTCCTTTACAAGCTTCCCCAACTCCCGGTAGCAAGATCGCATCGCTTCTTTCTTCCTCTTCAAGCTCGACCCTGCTTTATTGTGGACCTCGTATACGCCCGCATCGTTCTATTACCCTGTAACGATTCGGTCTATCTTTACTCTCGGAGCCTTTAGAACAGGATGCCAAAAGCGGTTCCTTCTTACATCGAGAACGTCCAAGGTCGTCGACAGAAATCTCATCATGGCGTGACCAAGCCAGATGACCCTGCCGGACCTCGCCCTATACCCCTTCTCAAGAAACCGNCCCAATCCGACTGGTCAGGCGACCATTTTACTATCCCAAGAGGTGAATTCGCCGTGGTCTATCCCCATCAACGCACGCCAGTATAACACTGTCGCAGAGAGGTAATTATGATATCGCTTTTGATGTTCCGGTCAATTACTGAATTCAATCGGAAGGCTTCATGCCGAGATTGTGGCATTCGCCTCTTGGGCGTCCCCATCGCCCAGCGAGGTTAGGGAGAGTGAAGCCATCCTCGATGCTGTTGCTCGCTCTTTCAAGATGTTCGTGCATTCCCCGAATAAGACCGTCAGAATCAGCAAGTGTGGAAGTGTGGAGACTGGATTGTCCTTACCTGACAGGTTCTTCCCTATTCTGTCTGGCTGAACATCTTTTCTAAACATGTCTGCATCTAGCAATCTGAACCTCGAATACCACTACGAAAACGAGTCGCCCCGGTGTAGGGCAGTGAAGGATGTTCAAAGCATCTTAGTGAGCAGTGGAATGACGCACAAAAACCTCGTCGCGACCATCCCGCCTCATGAAGGTCCTGCAGTTCGCTTTCTGATGCTCAGGGAACTTGGCGGGCGATTGGTTAGCTTGACCAGGGTCCCTGCGAGGAACGCTGGATTATCTTCTCGAGAGGTCAAGCAGCTCCTCGCTCAACACGCTGCGCTGAGACCTCTCTATCTGGTTATCAAGGCCTTCCTGTCCCAGCGAGCGCTAACAAGCGCACAGGACGTCAACGGCATGTCCCCGTATGGTCTCCTCAAGCTCTGCGTGCGGTTCCTCCAGGTTATTTCTGTTCCTCCCTTTTCTCGTGGGTTTCGACTCACTTTAGGTTTTTACAGTCGAACCCGTGCAGTAGACCAGTCCACGTCCTCCAGAGTCCCACTGGGTCATTGGGGATCCTTCTCCTCGATTTTTTCTACTACTTCGGCTTTCGCAACATCAAGGCTGTTAAGGAAGTCATGGAGAAGTTCTGCACCCGCGATCAGGGTCAAAGGCCTTCCAAGAAAAGTGCGTGTTCCTATCGTCCCTCACTATGGTCTTGTCGTGCTGAAACTATAGTGATGATTGGGTAGGAAGGACCAATGGAAATATATTGACTGCTGAGATTGAGAAGCACTTCAAAGCCGCTTGGAACTATCTCCATACGAGAACACCAATCGACACGAATATCCTTGGACCAATCGTGGCGATAGACCAAGAGGTACGTAGCCTCCACGCGTTCGATACGAGAACCGTGTAACCAAAACCTTTTAGATGATCAATCGCCGCACAGCGGTCATAGAGTTGGTAACTTCCGGGCGACTTGAAGAAATCCCGGCCAATCGATAGCACCTGGATCCTACTCAATTGTCGACCCAACTTCCCAAGGCTCCTATCGTTGGGAGGGATAACGGGCTCTTGATGCTGAGAGAGAAAGCCTTGGCTCCCTCCGCCGACGGTAAGGATGTTTACCTAGAATTCGCAATGTTAGACGGGAAGTAGTTGTGTTTCCGTTCCTTACCTTTCGCCCTTCATCATTTCATTTGATAATTCGAGCATGTACAGATTAGACTTCGATGTGCAATCCAGACTATTAGTTGTTAGTATCAAAGTTTGCTTGCTTCTCTTTTCCAGCTGTTCACCGTGGCTTTGTCAATGGTAAAAGGAGGGATACAATACTCGTTCAGGGACATACATTTGGAGAAACTCAGACGAAATCGTGGTTGATACGAGAAGGAGAGATGATAGTACTGGTATCGTACAATACAGGGAATATAGTAAAGTCCATAAATCGTTCAATGGAGTCGTCAAAGGCATGTAGTAGATGAAATCGTGATGAGGAGATCAGTTTGTTAGAGAAGAAAACGCGGACTTTATGGGGGGAAGACACAATGAGGTTCCGGGCATTAAGGAATCGCACTGGACCTTTGGGTTCAGCTCTTGCAGCTTTTCAAGACTGCAGTTGTGGATCTTGGAGATATGCCAACAGGAATCTCCCGGTTGGACATAGTAAAGCCCTGTACCCTCAGGGCATTGGCTTGGCCCTGGGAACATGGCTGGCGAAACGATTAGTCGCCACACGAGTAGGAGGACGACAGCGATGATGAGGAAGAAAGGAAATAACGAGCGGTATGGATTGGATGAGTTATGTTGTGAATATGCCATTGGTCGGTCCTGGTTCAAAAGAAGTAAGAAGAGTGCGCCCGCAAGAGCCTGGGAGGTATACGTACAGGATCTTCGGTGAGGAGCTGGTAGTCTCCCCGTCTTTGCGGCCTGGGAGAGGCTTCTACATCGTCATTTTCAGACTCCTGGCCCATTAAAGAGGTAGGTGCTTCAGAGACTACGAAGAATTGCTGTGAGCTTTCACCTAGCGAGGACGTCATCACTTTCTCCATACCTTTAGAAAGCTCCCCGTATTCAGCGCCCTCGGCGCCTCGCCATATCGACCCGTCAGAGTCACGGAAATAGTATCTTCCTTCGTCTGAATCATAGCCTATCCTCTTCATACCCTCGGGCAACCTGTAGTCGTCCTATTATTTGGTCAATGGATGATCCGGCCCACATAGAAACGACGATACTCTACCTCGTCAAATTGTGCCCATGGGCCCATTTCAAGACGGTGGTAGTACGCAAAGGTAGAAAGGGGGGGCAAAAGATCGCCTAGATACAGCTGGGCGTTGTGTTGTGGCAGCGACGTGGTAGTCGAGGAGTGAGTTTGTGAGGTCATTGAATTCCAATGCGATGATGGGTCATGGCAGTGCCTCCGACCCTAACCCTTTGTCCTAAGCCCTAACCCAGAACAGCCTAGCCCTCTCAGAAGGTGTCTGCCAATAACTGAGAAGAATATATTCGAATAGACAAGCTGGCAGGATCACAGTAAGTTGAGAAAATCTACACGTCTACTCCACTGGCATCTTCCCCGAGTCGTCTTCATCAGCACTGGCTTCTCGCAACTTAAGTTCCTCTACGATTTGTGGAAACTTCGTCGACACCATTTCGAGTCGCTCCTTCAGCTCTGGAAATTCAGCGACCAAAACCAAATCGCCATAGACATATTTCATGGTGTACTCGTTACCATATGTCATGAAGGAGGCGTCTGCCGGCACCATCCTCTTCTTCGGCGTAACCCAGAGCATAGAAACGGTTTCTTCGTCGGTCGTATAGTAGGGGCTGTATATTCGTCTGCCCCCGATGGAGTTGAGTATCTCTGAGAGAGAGAGCTCTTCATACGACTGACGTCGTTCGTCTTGAGTGCTGTCCGCAATATATTCGTCGTAGTTCCAATTGTAAAAGACCTTGACAGCGACTTTCAAGCCGATCCTTTCGCAGGCCATCCTGACCAGTGCGTCGTTGCCCTTGAGAGCGCGGGTGAATTGCGCGAGGTCGAGGTCCCTGGGATCAACGGGGTACTTGTACAGAAGCCCGAATCCCAATGCACCACCCGTCGGTAGGACATCTTTGGCAACCATAAGGGCACACAGCGTTTCCACGAGCGTGTTGAGCGGATCGAGGGAGATACTTTTGGTGAAGCCGACCTGAGTTTCAGCGAGGTGAAGGTTGTAGGTGAGGGTGATCCGATATCCACTCTCGACGGGGAGTACCTCGTGCTCGATGTCGCTGTAGAATGCCGCAAAGGCCAACTGGGGTGACCCGCTCCTGTGGTCAAACAGGAGCTTGGAAGAATCGAAGTTCAGCAACGATCCCTCCTTTCCAATCAGCAAATTTCCCCCAGTATGAACCGTGGGCAGCACGACCACGAGTGTAGCAAATAGGTCCTGGCTCCTGGGCGTATCGACGTGGGGTTTGAAGAACGAACCGGGTCCTGGTAATTCGAGAGATCTCAATTCTAGTATCTAGGACGAGATCAACAGTGAGCGTACCGTATATGTTCAGTTTGTAGAGGTGAGGCTCTAACTTCATGTGATTCTTCTCGTAGTGCAGAAGTTGGTCATGGATTATATTCATGACGCCAGAGCGAATAATGTCGAACTGCGTCGAGAACTCGGATGTGTCCAGCTTCCAAGCTTTGCGGTAGCTCTCGTCAAGAACGTCTTGATCGCCTCTGCCAAAGGTCGCCTGTTGGCAGACATCGACGAGCTTCTGGATGTCGCCATCTTGAAGACCCTCATCAGCAAAGTCAATCATGCTAGAGCGCACGTTAGATTGCTTCGAGAGACTAAAAGAATTGATAATCGTACCCTGGGTCCGACCCATCACCTCTTTTGAAGAACAAACTGGCCAGTGAGCGATCCAGAGGGAGAGTTCCCGAGCAGAAACTGGGGGCCACAACATCCAAGACGTTCTTTTTGAGGTCTTCGAGAGCCGCGTTCGAAGTCGATTCCTCTGCATCCATGATTCTGAGGAGGAGAGCTCTTAAGGTTTAGAGGTGGCACAGTTGGTTGTTTCCGGGAATTGGTGGAGTCGGCCCTGCTTTTTATGCTAAAGGAGAACCAAGCGATGGAGTCAGCCGTTACAAGCCTTGCTTGAGCAGGTAGCCATCCCTTTGCGGTATAGTCTAACGGGATGATCGTGACTCCGAGTCAGTACTCAGTACTCAGCCCCAGATCTAGGAGATGTGATATTGACCAGGTAGAATTTCCAAAAGAACAAAGATGTCGACTCCAGAAGATCAGATGCGGTCCTGCATGAACGTGGCCCACGAATGCGGAAGAAAGGGTCAAAAAAGAGGGAAGCTGATAGACCAGGAAGCTGGCGGGCAACGTCATTAGCGTAGGGACCGACGCTTCCCGTGCTCGGCTGTCCCACCCTCAAGCTTCCCCTGACCGAAGAATAGATTCGATTGACTCCTGCTAGGACATTGACTCGACGCCCATCCCGGAATCATGGGACGAAAGCGGCACCACCCGCTTGGCAGCATACCCATGCACCGTAGCGAAGCTCGATAAGGTTAGCCGCCCCTCTGAGTCTTGAATGAGTCGGACGATCAGCTGGGGCGGGCCCTTTCCCATAAGGGAAAGACCCTGCCCAAACACGTTGTGCGGAGCTCTCCCGACGCCTGTGCCTCCATATAGGCATCCGAAGGTCGGAGGCTTGCACCAAGGTCAAATTCGCCTTGATCTACCTTTGTGAACGCTGCACTGGACTCCCACCAAGCAGCCTGAGAACTACTTGAGTCAGGACCTTGCAAATCTAGGATCTTCGGAATGCCGGAACAGCTCGAGGCAGCATTCATGAAAGAGAACATGCTACACGTTGCCACAACCTGGTGGATGCATTTACCGKGNATTGGGGGGGGAAAAAGTTTTTTTTTTCGAGACGGAGCAACTGGTGACTGAATGTGCTACCTGATGAACAAGGAAGGTTAGAGCCATAGCCGGGGACAACGTTCCACTCACATCCGATTACACATACTATGCCGTTCAAGGCCAGTTCTTGCAAGTGGCGAGTCTATGTTTTTTTTATGCCGTGCCTCGCAGATCCACAAGCCATCCAAGTTGCGGTCAACATACCAGAGTTCGCGAAATACACTGACGTGCTCGTCGTCTCCGTCAATTATTCATATTTCCTCGGCGTTCACTGTTGGATATTGTCAACCTCTTCCAATCTTCCACCGAGCAGCCCGCCGACCTTATCGAAACGACTTCGAGAGGGATGATCTCCCGGTCGTGTATTTCTGCTCCGGCCTTGTGAAGTCATCTACAGATGCTCAAAAGTCGTATCAAGATATCCTGCTAAGCAATTTCGCCTCACCTCGGGAAGGAATTTATTCAGGTTACCATGATGCGGCGGTCCGTTTGGCGTACGTGTGGGTTGCAATGCCTTGTGTACTATATCTGAGTATCTGATGCTGATAATTCCCTTTATAGTTTCAAACAACTTCTGGATGCCAGTAAATCCGGGCTTCGAAATTGTATATAGTCCGGACCTCGATCCTTCTCGTCCTCCCATCCTGGCTACGCGAGGAAGGTAAAACCATCGGAACCAAACTCGTGGCCACATTCAACGAGCCTGCCAAGCCGTGCTCTGCTTGTTCCTTTTTGTGCCACTTATTACCCTTCCCTCCTCCTGGAAATTTGTTTCTTTGCTAGCATCTATGTATCGTCCAATCGCTTGGTTTCCACCTCGCTGATCTTTTCCCGATCGTCAAGCGACTGACGTACCGACACACTTTGTGAAGACCAATCGTTCGAAGGCACTCCTCGTAAAGATAGCTTATGTCTGGGCCAGTGGGGCATAAACGACTCCACGTTAGGAGCTCGAGGTCAGTTCCGAAATGAGAATCAACACATCACAAAGTTGAGAGTTCATTAAACCTAGCATAAAGTTCACTTAGCGTGGACGTAGAAGTGGTTGATTGCATGTGGGCATGGATCATACATATTTGCATGAGGGCAAGTCGGTCGGTACCATACAGCGAGAACCAGGGAAAGATATGAAGGGCGTTACATTTACTCTTCTTCTTCGTCATCGCCTGCATCCTTCTTGGCAGCTGCAGCTGCACGCTTGCGCTTAACACGGCCAGAGCGTCCACCACCATAGGGTGAAGTGAGGGCGAAGTCGATGTGTTTTTGGGAGTCGAGACGGACGACGAATGAGGGCACGTTGACGATCTGCTTGCCAACTCTGCACAAGGAAAATATATGAGACTGAACCACAGAGCAGAATGAAGGATTGACGCACCGGATATGCCTCTGCCTGATCAAGACACGAGCATGGTGAATGCTCTTAGCCAAGCCGCTCTTGAACACTTGGGTTTGCAACCTTCGCTCCAAGAAATCCTCGATCTTCAAGGCCAACACGTAATCGAGACGCATGCGAGACTCGTCGAGCACACCGATTCGAACGAGACGACGGATAAGGGCGTTACCCTCGAACAAACGCTTGGGATCCTTGTCATCGAGCTTGAGGAGTTCACGAGCAGCACGACGAATCTTGGAGAGAATGAGGGCAATTCGCCAGATCTCGCGCTTGTTGCGGAGACCGTATTCACCAGCGAGCTAACATATCCCCAGCATTCAGCATTCATCAAGGGTCGGAAATCTCAGCACGCTGGACATACCTTCAACTCGGCATCGAGACGAGCGGACTCGAAAGGTCGACGAGGGACCTTGTATCTGTGCACGTTTTAACGAGTAAAACGATTGGGGGCAAGGGATCGTAAGCACGATGTTTGCACACCCTTCCACATTAAGTGGTTCTTCAAAGTTGGACTTACGTCTTGCTGTGGTTCCGTGGCGCCCTAGACAGCAAGGTCAGCGTCGAAAAGTAGCTCGTCGTCGTCGGGGACGTTACCTGGGCATCTTTTTGGTCTTGAGGAAGGACTTGCTGACGGTGTAACAGAGTCCACGGCCGTGTTAGTGTTGAAGCCAAAGATGGACAAACAGCTGGGATAGGCTGCCGAGCAAGCCACACTGCCTTATTTGGGCAAAACTGTAGAGCCATGGCAAGCCACTCGGCATTAGCCGGTCAAGCTCGACAATTCTTCATCATTTGCTAGGAGGACCCGACACCGTTAACGACACCGACAGCGTAAGGAACCCTTGCCTCGACGTCGAAGGTCGTAGTGCTGAAGGCCGTTTTTCTTGCAGTCCTCAAGATGCCTCACTCATTCGGTTACCGCGCGCGTACGCGCCATATGTTCAAGAGGGGCTTCAAGGGTGCGTTTTGCTAACTTCTGAGGACGTTCATCAGCGAGTATTCATCCGGTGATCGACAGAGCATGGTCCCGTGAAGCTGTCGACCTTCCTCGTCAACTACAGTGTAGGCGACATCGTTGACATCAAGGCCAATGCTGCCCAGCAGAAGGGCATGCCCCACAAATTCTACCACGGGTGTGTTTGCGTTTAATCGCCTTCGCAGACGGCTTAATACTCAAACTGCACTTTAATTCGCAGACGAACTGGCATCGTCTACAACGTCACCCTCTCGGCTGTTGGTGTCATCGTTTACAAGGTTGTCGGCAACCGATACATCGAAAAGCGTGTCAACGTCCGAGTTGAGCACGTCAGGCACTCAAAGTGCCGACAGGAGTTTTTGGATCGGGTGAAGGCTAACCATGATGCCCATGTTGCTGCACGGGAAAAGGGTGGTAAGTCTTCCAACATCTGATTTTCTCGTCCTTCCTGGGATCTCACTTGAACTCTTTAGAGCGGGTGAACTTGAGGCGTATCCCTGTTCTCCCCCGCGAAGCCCACACCGTCTCCATCACCGACAACGCCCCTCAGACAATGAGGCCCGTTCCTTACGAGACTACTATCTAAATGGAATACGACGCACAACATTCTCGCTACATCGTCTGTACCATTTCGCATCCCGGTTGTATGTTGCCATCCATACCTCTCCCTGTCCATATCCTCATGCCCAAAATATGAAACCATATGCGAAAAATATCATTATCGTCCTTGAAAGTACCTCTGAAAAGGTAGACCTTCACTTACTCGGCTCCCATTTCAGCGCCAAGGTCGGAGGCCTAGATAACATTGAGTACTTATCGGTTCATTATCTACTTTGCTATCGTAATCCAAGACCCAAGACAGGGGTGCGCTAGGGGGCTTATCGGCGGAGTAGAGGTGTGCAATTCTGTGCATTTCACTTTTCGCCTATCATTGGCCAGAGGATGGCTTTGACAAGCCTGACCATGCAATTGCGGCGGTGCACCTGTGGAGTGGCGAGTCGAGATATATATGACTGATACGCAGGCGCCATATTTGGGATCACAGGTGCCACATGCTCCGTGTCATCGACAGGCAGATAAATAGAGCGCTCTGGCGCCCTTTCTTATCGCTTCGCTCTCTTTCTTCTACCATCACCACTAAGAATAGGATGGCCATCGAACTTGTACCTCTCCCCCTCCCAGCCTCTGCTGACCCATCCAAGTTCGGGGACTTTGGTCGTGAAGTCAGGGGCGTTGATCCTGGCAACCCTACGCCAGAGCAGCTCAAGGAGATTGAGGAGGCTTTGTACAAGGTGCGATCTTACTCGAGACGGTGGATGAATGTCGCCCTCACCATTCGCTAGTACGACGCTCTCTTGTTCAGAGACGCAGAAGTCACTCCTGAGCAACAATATCGACTCACCAAGGTCCGTTCCGGTGCATCCAAAGCGACGTGGAGGTTGACATCATGATAGCACTTCGACCCCGCATCGGAGAACTACGGGCATGGCAATAACAAGACTGGCGAAACCAAGAAGTCGATCCTTCACCCAGACCTCAAGACGATCCCCAGCGTTCCCCAGGTCCAGCTCATCGGCAACGGAACGGTGTACAACCACTGGGGTCTTGCAGAGGCCAAGTTGAAGCATCCATCTCACACGACCTTCCACAAGACCAAGGTCTCGGATGAAGATGCCGACAAGGGTGTTACCCGGTACTATCGCTGGCACATTGATGCTGCGCTCTATGACCTCAACCCTCCCAAGGTTACGACACTGTACGGTGTCACTGTCCCTGAAGGCTCCACTCAAGTCTGCAGGTAYGATGATGGAACTGGAGACGAGCTYCCTGTCCCATTGGGAACGACGGCGTTCGTCTCTGGTCGCACTATGTTCGACATCTTGCCCAAGGAATACAAGAGTTTGGCGGTCCGTAGCAAGGTCAAGTATGCACCTCACCCGTATGTCTGGATGGCTCCTGCCAACGCGATGTCCACCGGTTTGGGTATTGAATCGGAGGGACTTGAGTTGGCTCTGGAGGAACTGCCAGCTTGGGAGGAAGAGAAGATTAAGGTCTTGCCTATCGTGAGTAACCTTCGTCYTNAATGAATGGAAAAGAGAATATTGAAACGCTGTCTCGTAGCTCTGGAAGAACCCTGTCACCGGTGCTTTGCACTTCCAGGTTCACCCCTGCGGTGTACAGGAACTCATCGTCGATCCTCTGCCCGCTGGCGCCTCTCGCGACGGTGCACTCTACCCCGATGGTGCTCATATCAAGGACCTGAAGGAGGTGCGGGAGATTCTCTACAAGATGCAGAGGCCTGCGATTGCGCCTACTCTCGTYTATCCTCACGATTGGTAAGTCCTCTGCCATGTTATGTCTCGACGACATTRGCTGAATGGWCTATAGGCGTCCAAACGACCTCGTCATCTTCCACAATCGCGGTGTGCTCCACACTGTTGTTGGAGCTTTCAAGCCGGACACCGTTCGCGCCTTCCACCAGTGCAACCTTGCTGCCTCCGTCCCCGTCGTTGGTCCCTCCGATGAGGACGTCAAGCAGTGGGCTTGAGTAACCGACCTTAATCGGTCGCTGGGAGTTTTTCTCTCGAGTCGTATTCGACCTCCGTCTGCTTTTCTCTTGTTTTGAACATCTTATGGTTTGTCACGATTTCTTTTCCGTTCACGAGAAGAAGGGAAGACATTAGAATTTGTACGAGTACCTAGCACGCATTTTCATCATACCCAGCATCCAGCATTTGTATGTCATATCCTAGCATCTTCTCATAGTCCCTGTGTATCATATAGTACTTGCCTCGTCTCGAATATATCGCTGACCTTGACATCGACTGATCCATCGGAGGTCGTCACGCGACCTCATATACAGAGGGCGTCTGGAAATTNGNNATANNNNCTACATCATAATACCGGTGACTGAAGGTCCGACGTATGATGCCGAAATCGTGGGAAAGGTATACCTGTATGTCGAAAATAACCTAGACGCCAAAGCAACTTGCTTTCGACGTTCCTGTTCTGCTTGACTTCCATTGCTTGGCATTGGTTTCTCCCCGATTTGGACGTCCAAAGGTTATGGTCGTCGCCAATGCCGTCGCTGAACTGCCGCCGTCATCCCCCGACAGCGATGACGGGGTAACCTGTGCCTCGGAGCCTCCGACACCTCTCACTCGGACGAGCCAAGGGCCCGACGAACTAGGCTCGGTAGATGCCCCTCGGAAGAAGAAAAAGAAGAAGAAGCCCAAGAAAGGCGCCAAGGACAAGGGCAATGACAAAGTCAAGGAAAAAGAAACCAAGGAAGCCGAATGCCGTCCACCAGTTCTCTGCATTAGCAGGAACAAGCACTGGCGATACATTAGCTCTTATCATGTCAGTTTCTCGCTCATTTTCGTCAAGGTTCTCAGTCTGACCCCCTCTCTGTAGGGGCCATGGCTTCAGCTGCCGCTAGAACTGCTGGAATCCCTATTATTGCTGAATTCCGACCCTACGACGTTATCATCCGAGTCGCGGATGACTCAACTACTACCACCCAAAGTCTCAAGCCACAGTCACACCAATGGAAAGCAAAAGGAACACAGAAATGGTCTCGACGGGTTTGACGCGTTTTGCCCGGGTTCACCTCATATTTCCACCTCTGCTTTACCACCTGCATTCCCCACACCGAAACCGGGCAAACCGTCACCGCCTCCCATAGACCCCGGAGTGTTTCGTTCTGTCACCTCAATTCGTCGCTATATCGACGAAGCTGCGGAGCTTTCTGTGCGAGCGAGCTCTGGTTTATCAGGTGCTGAATTGGGTTCCATGAAGAATGGAGCGGGTCTAAACGGCAGTCCATGGGCTGCTACTCAGTCGCGTGGTTTGAATCCGTTAGGCATGCAGAATGGTGGAAGGCATGTTGCCATGTCTGCTGTGCGGATTCATCGACTCCGAGCCTTGGCGGTGCAGAAGCTCGCTCAAGCTTATAAAACCGACGAAATTGCCTCCAGCGTGATGGTCATGCAGGGTGGCAGCGTGTTCGATGATATCGCCGAACGCGTTTTGAAGAATGGTGCGTTTATCCGTATCTATTGGTCTAGGCTGGTGTAAGTTGCTAACTTCAAACGTGCGCCAGATCCTAATGATGCGGACGCCCAATATGTTCACTTCTTCCATGAGAAGATTCCGTCTCGGTAAGTTGCGATTGAATTGTGCTTTTTGTTTGGCATGACATATGTTCCTACAGGCAGCTCGCCGAGTCTACAACTACAAAGGTCCTGGACGACCTTATCGCCAGGTTCCCTCAATGTTTGGAATACTATCGGACGCGAGGGATTGTGCATTGCTTCAGGGAAGAATTTACTTCCGCGACGAAGGACTTCACCTATGCCCTGAAGGAAGCCCGGGCCGCCCGAAAAGCGAAAATGATGCATCATACGGGGAATTCCTTGTCTGAAGCACGTCCCTCTAAGTCAAAGCGACGGAAAAACTGCAAAAACAACGAAGCCTGTCAAGCATCTCCCAATGGAGCATACGAATCGAACGCTGATGCTGAGGGTTGCAACGGTGGACCAGTTATGCACCCTTCTGTTCTTCCTGAGGCACCTGAACCTATCGAGCCGCAACTCCTTTTCCTTCGTGGTGCAGCTTATCTTCAACACGCCGTTCATCTCATAGAGAATGCAGTTTTGGCGATAGAGGGCGTCAGGAAGGCTCAAACTGTAGACGGGGCAGAACCCCGATTGTGCTACATTGAGAACGGGAAGTACGGAGGGGTGGAGATTGGAAACCCTGATGGGCCTCTGGGCCCAGCATCCGGTGCGAAGGTTAAAGCATACAATGCTGTCCTCGGGGATCAGGCGTTCAAGGAACGGATCACGTCCTTATTGCAGAAGGGCGTGAGGGACCACGAGAAGTTTTTGTCTCATTTTGACTCTCTCGAGTCTCCCAACGCGAAACCTGAAGGTGATATTGCATTTCAGGTGAATCACGCGTTCAGCCTTCTCGATAAGAAGCGCACCTCCCCCGACATCCCGCTGGTATATACGACCTACCACCCTCTGCTTGTCGAGTCTATGTTCAGCGCTTTGATATGCTGGCTTATGCTCGCTGACTTTGGCGGACTCCTTCCCCAGTTTGTACGCACTGCTGCCATCGTGGAAGGACTCGAAACCTACCCTGTTTTCTTACTTCCACGATCCATGGCCCAAGCCGAGTTTATGGAGATCTTGGAGCGACTTGCCGGAGGGTGGAGGGCCGGAACCCGCCCACACTCTTTGACTGCTCAGCGAGGCAAGATTCGGCTTGCTTTGGAAGAACCGCTTCCTTATCCCATACCCATGTCGCGAAGTTGGTCTTTGGGGAATTCGACAGTCAGCTCCAGCTCCTTGTCGGATGATTCCATACGGCGTGCAAGCTCATTCTCGGCGTCTTCATCTCGCGAGGACTCGTTGGCGACATGCAGCAGCTCTTCGACTCTCACCAGTCCTGATATGTCTGTGTCGCCTCCACAGTCCACGTCACCCTCTACCTTCAATTCGGATATTTTAGACGACGCGTCCCGCTGTATCTCTCCAGTGTCCCCGATTTCGCGACGGCATGACGCGACCGAGGCGTTGGATTGCGCTAGGATCCTGTTGGCCCCCGTATTCAAGCGCCAGAAAGAGAAACGAGAGAAGGCGGCGGCTGAGAAGGCTAGCGGGGTGAAGGAGAAGCCGGCACCGATCAGTATTCCCTTGCATGGTCCCAGGGTGGAGGTTGTGTTGGCGTGGTTGGCCGCTGTTCATTTACCTGAGTTGGGGGAATGACGTTCGACAAGACAATGTTTGGTTCATCAGGGCTATCATTATCGGTGGTTATTTTGGTATTTATTCATTAATATTGTATATTTTCAAATTGACATCACTGTGCAATCGGATGTGAGTGGAACGTTGCCCCCGGCTATGGCTCTGACCTTCCCTCTTCATCAGGTAGCACATTCGGTCACCAGTTCCTTCGTCTTGAAAGAAAAACTTTTTCCCCTCTTCAGGGTAAAAAGCGTCCACCAGGCTGTCGCAACGTGTACTCTGCTCTCTTTCACAAATGCTGCTTCGAACTCTTGCCATTCTGAGGACCCTGGATCTGTGAGGACCTGACTCGAGTACTTCTCAGGCTGCTTGGTGGGAATCTAGTGCGGTGTTCACAAAGGTAGCCTCAGGGCGAATTTGACCTCCGGCGCCCGAACCTTCGGATGACCATATGTAGGCGTAGCGTCGGGCACGAGGTCACGAATGCAGTCGGGTCGGAAGCTCGGCACAATGTGTTTAGGCAGGGTCTTTCCCTTATAGGAAAGAACCCGCCGTGGGCGTGACTCAACTCGGGAGGCGGCTAACCCTAATCGAGCATACATATTTCTTGACTCACCGCTGGGGCTGACCCCGACTTCTTGATCAGGCTTAATGGGACCCTTTTCCAAATTCTCCAAGCATTGCTGGGTTCCGACCTTGTAGCCGAGTCATTTCCTTAAGGGAGACCGGTTCGCGAACGCAACAATACTCCATCAAGTCTTGGTCTAAACTCCGTACCCCTCCCGTTTCACACCCCGTCTTGCAGTATAAAAGCTTCAGCCTGAATTGCGAGCCAACAGCAAGCCCACTCCCCCCTTCTCGACAACACACAATGAGCGCACCGACTCCAATCTCGACTGTCGAAGACCTTAAAAAGAAGGTTCTCACTATCGTCACCCCATCCTTCTGTTCAGGGACTTTCCCTCTAGATCGTTCCCAAGGGGGCGTGTTCTTTAGCAAGGGAGAGAGTTCAGACGCAAGGTGAAGTGGCACATCATGCCCTACCTAGACGTATATCTTGCTTATCGTCGTTGCCTTTCTCAGTTTGATCAATTTCGCAGACGAAAATCTCAAAGACGCAGATATCGCGAAGCTTGTTGAAGCCTCTCAGCGAGCTACTTTCGGTCGAGGTGACCAAGATGTCTTCGACGAAAGCTACCGAAAGGCATGGAAGATGGATAGCTCCCAATTCTCTCCCCAGTTCGATGTCATCCACTCCGGAGTCATGGATATCGTTCAAGAACAGCTGCTCCATTATGAGAAAGGCGGCGTGAAACTTGATCCCCGACTCTACAAGCTTAACGTCTACGGTATGTCTTACATCGTGTTCACGATTTTTTTCATGAATTCAACCACCGCGGTTTTTTTTAGGGCCGGGCTCGTTCTTCAAGCCCCACGTTGATACTCCCAGGGGAAACGACCTCTTCGCTACTCTTGTCGTAGTATTGCCCACTGTCCATACCGGTGGCAACTTGCTGCTTGGCAAGGAAGGGAAGCTGCTGGACTTCGACTCCTCCACCCTCGTTTACCACCCGGAGACGAAGGCACCGCAGATCGCTTATGCAGCTTTCTACAGCGACATCGAACACGAGGTCACTCCCGTCGAGACCGGATACCGGGTCACTCTCACCTACAACCTTCATCTCGTCAAGACCGATTCTTTGGTCCCTAGAGAACTCCCAGCCAAACCACTCCAAGAGCTCGTCGCCACCCTGATGAAGGTCATGCTAAACCCTGAGGTCCTGCCAAAGGGCGGTGCGTTAGGCTTCGGTCTCTTACACAAATATCCCGTCGATCCCAAGGAGGTCGATCTCCGGAAATTCAGTGGCGCACTCAAAGGTAACGATGCCCTGGTTAGAGCGGCCTGTCTCCGACTCGACATGAAGCCAACCGTGCAAGTCGTCTATCAGGGTGGATACGACAACCAGGAATACATCGTGGATTCTGCCCAGGATGACCTTGGTGGATACGACGAGATGGGTTTGCAGGAGATCTTCCGTTCTATTGGTGCAAGACGAGTTCGCGACCCCTCCTACAGGTCGAAAAGCAAACGTTCTCTTCCGATCCTTTGGGTCACGCCAAGGATGAAGATGATGACAACCGACTCTGCTTTCACGACCTACGGCAACGAGTACACGGTCGAGCATGTCTACGGCGACCTTGTTCTGATCGCTGAACTCAAGCCTCTTCAAGATCGGGTCGCTTGGCTCGTCAATGCATTCCCGCATCTCAAGGAGAAGTACGGCAAGCGTCTGGAAGAGATGACTGAACAGGCTGCGAGGGACGACAAAGAAGAGGAGGAGGAGAACGAGGACTCAGAAGAAGATTATTATTAAACTCGCGTATCTGCTACGTGTTCGTTTCCTGCCATTGTATTCAAAGTTCTCTATCATACGCTGCCAATCACCACTGTTACATATTTATCCTTTGCACGCTCAGTTGGATTGGTCTAATCCTGGCGAGAGGCTTTCCATCGCCCGACTGGCAGGTCGTTTGGGTCGTGCTCAAGGCCAAACCCAGAGAGTTGTCTGCTCGTTGTTCAACTCGATGAGCATTGAATATTGATATCTCGGGTTGTCGGCGAGAGCATTGTAATTGGTCAGGGTTTTCCTGAGTAGCTTAACTACTTACTGCCATATCCGTATATCCCATTGCAATCAACCCCTTCGTAAGGTCCCTCGAATACATTCCACCCCAAGTCTGGCGAGCGTGCGTCTAGATTTGCATCATCGTTTGTGACGTGAATTAGGATCTCTTCCCGAAATCGTGATTCGTGTTCTCTCAAGAACCCTGGTGGGATCGGGTAGAGTCACCTATCGGCTAACTTGCCTCGAGGTGATCATCCACCTTCCCTTTAGATTAATTATTGGTTTGACTCGGGACCTGGCCTTTGCGAACCTGAACATTGAACGTTGGTCCACAATCGAGTCAGTCTTGATCGGATGTCCGTCGCGATTGACAGTCTTCATATTGAATTATAAACCAGGCATGAATGTTGAGGCGAGCACATTCTGGTCCCCATTCAACTCCATTATCTGCCTCGCTTTTCAATGAGTAGTACTGCTGCATCCAAGAAGCGACAGCCGCCTCTCGACCCAGCTCTCCAAGAGCTACAAGCAAAGGTTCAGAGCTTGGTCGCGCCAAATTTCTGCACTGGGACACTTCCTCTCGAGAGCTCTGAAGGGGGGCTGTTTTATCGTAAAGATGGCGACGGTTCAAATGCAAGGTACCTGCATCTCTCCCCTGTCAGTAATTCATGTCATCTAACAAGTTTGGTAAAGCTTCATCTCGTTCACCGACAACGTGCCCCGAGACGAAGATATTTTGAAGCTTGTCGAAGTGTGCCAGCAGGCGACGTTTGGACGAGGCGAACAAGATGTTTTCGACGAGAGCTATCGCAAGGCTTGGAAGCTGGAGACTGCCCAGTTTTCTGCGCAATTTGATCTCGCTCGCTCAGGCATCATGGAAACGGTTCATGATCAACTTCTTCATTACGAGAAGAACACTATGAAGCTGGAGCCTCAGCTATACAAATTGAACGTATACGGTATGAGCCTGAGTGGCGCGTTATGTTGTTTACCTCATGCTGACGTTGATGATATTTTTCACAGGCCCTGGATCGTTCTTCAAACCCCATGTCGACACTCCTCGGAGTGAGAACCTTTTTGCCAGTCTCGTGGTCGTGCTCCCCACTGCTCACACTGGCGGGAATCTCCTGCTCGGCAAGGATGGATCACTGTTCGACTTTGATTCTTCCAAGCTCGTCTTTGACCCCAAGACGAAGGCGCCCCAGGTTACTTTCGCAGCTTTTTATAGCGACATCGAACACGAAGTCTTGCCCGTGGAAGCCGGCTATAGAATCACCCTCACTTACAATCTTTACCTCGCCGATACAACCATGTCCGTTCCGAAGGCCCTCTCCTCCGATACGTTGACGTCCCTCAAGAACGCCATCCTCGATCTCGTATCTGACCCCAAACTTCTCCCGAACGGCGGGGCACTGGGATTTGGTCTTTTATACCAATACCCGATTAACCCAAAATATCAACAAGACCTCGCCAAATTCACTGGAGCCCTCAAGGGTAACGATGCCCTCATCAGGACGGCTTGCTCCTCCATCGGTTTGGCAGTCGCCGTCAAGGTCAAGTATAAACTTGAGGGGAACAAAAACCCGGATTGGATTAGCGAACGAGCTCATCACGGTGGATATGTGGATAGCTATACTCTCGAGGACCTCGGATCTTGTTACTTCAGGAAACGAGGTGCTACCCCCGCCGTTCATCCTTCAGGTTCGACCACTACCACCGATGATGACTACTCGGACACCGAGGAGAAGGCACTTCCGTTGCTTTGGGTCACCCCTCACAATAAGATGGTGCGCACGGATGCCGCATTTATGACTTACGGGAACGAGCATCATTTCGGTATTGCTTATGGACGCTTGGTTCTTATTGCTGAGGTTCCACCTGCTCCGGAGCGGGAGGTGTTGCTGCGCGGGGAGGCGGAGGTAACTACGCAGAGAGAGCCTGGAGAAGGTGGAGATGCAGATGTAGTAGACGCTTAGTCGGATTTTTCTTCACCCTTTCGCTGTATTCGAAACGATTCTTGACTATCTGCCGCATACTAAGCGAGCGTTAGAGACAATGGCACTCGATCAGAACCGCTGAATTTCACCCCAAATCCATCGTTTTACGCTTGTACAAGCTTCTAGAACAATTTTAGCCTTTTGGATACATTGGCGCATCGGACGGGCGACTCACGGAAACCATGACAAACACCTAGACTTGAGAAATTAGCGAACTCCAGTATGTCGAGTCATGACCGGATAGACGGACCCTGGTTGCTGAAGTGATTCGCAGACCATATGGAGGTACACACCATGAGATCTTTAATTTGCTTTACCTCCTCGCTAAGTGACATGCGTGGTCAGTGAGTCAGTCCCGTCGCCAATTAACGAGCGCGCCTCGTGTTTGGACTAGGGGTTTCCTTTAAAGGCACAGGCCGATCAACACGTCAGCCACACAGCGCGAACGTTGGACTGTGGCTGAGACCAATTGCCTCGAACTCCCTCGAACTCTCCAACATTCGTTGACTTCCATTCTGAAGTCGGTAATGCTATCTCTTGGTCATCTCTTTGGAATCTTGACTGTCACGGGTCCCAATAATATGGTGCGGCATCCATGCTGTCAAACCTTCGCTGTGGGCGGGCACGTTGTTTGACTCGGGACTTGCAACCGAGTAAAGGATCTCGGTATCTTTGTCGAGAGGTACCATATTGGAGCGGGAAACCCTCTTGATTCGGTATGGACGGCTCGTCTGGAATTAAAAATTGAGTCAGGACTTGAACGAGGCGTTCTGTAGTTGGCGGACTCAACCTTGCCAGAGAGACTGGTAAGTAGTATTTTATAACTCAGTCGCGAGTATATAAGCCTGTCCAGCTCAAGGCGGCACATCATCATCGAGCCCTACTGTCCACTGTGATATTCAACCACCTTACACCATTGAACACTGCTCAATGTCTGACACCAGCTCTCAGCTTTCTGTCTCAACCTCTGCTCTCGAGGAGCTTCAGGCCAAGGTACAGAGCCTGGTAGTTCCAAACTTCTGCACCGGAATGCTCCCTCTGGAAACGTCCGAAGGGAAGCTGTTCTACTGTAAAGGTGGCAGCTCAGACGCTAGGTTTGTTGAATATTTTCCTATTTACCACTTACATTCTCATGAATTCTTTGAAGCTTCCTTTCGTTCACTGATGGCGTCCTCCAGGGTGGGGACATTCAGAAGCTTGTGGAAGCGTGCCAGCAAGCAACGTTTGGTCGCGGCAATCAAGATGTGCTTGACGAAAGCTATCGCAAGGCCTGGAAGCTGGACACCACTCATTTTGCTGTTCAGTTCGATCTCGCTCGCTCCGGTATCATGGAAACGGTCCATGATCAGCTTCTTCACTACGAGGAGAACACTTTGAAACTCGAGCCGCAGCTGTACAAGTTGAACATCTACGGTACGCATCTCTCTGTATTCTACCGTTGGCCGCGACTCGAATTAATTTAATGCAAAGGTCCCGGGTCTTTCTTCAAGCCTCACATTGATACGCCTCGAAGCGAGAAGCTCTTCGCCAGCCTTGTCGTCGTACTCCCAACTACCCATACCGGTGGAAACCTCCTGCTCGACAAGGATGGGTCACTATTCAACTTCGACTCCTCCAAGCTTGTCTTCCACCCCGAGACGAAGGCTCCTCAGATCGCTTTCGCTGCCTTTTTCAGCGACATCGAACACGAGGTCTTACCCGTCGAAGACGGATATCGGATCACCCTCACATACAACCTCCATCTCGCTGACACCGACCTACCCATCCCAAAGGCGCTCTCTTGCGATACCTTGACATCTCTCAAGAGTGCCCTGCTCGATCTCATATCCGACCCTAAAGTTTTACCGAACGGTGGGGCGTTGGGCTTCGGACTTTTGTACCAATATCCAATCAACCCCAAGTTCCAGAAGGATCTTGTCAAATTTGCTGGAGCTCTGAAGGGAAACGATGCCCTGGTCAGAACGGCCTGCTCATCCATTGGCCTGAAGGTAGCTGTCAAGGTCGTGTACGACCTGGAAGATGCGGACGGACCTGAGGAAGACGACGAGGACAGGGAAGAGGAATATCTAGGCAGCGATTGGATCAGTGATACGGTCCACCCTGGCGGGGAGGTCTACGACGACGGCTTCAGCTCCGCGTTCAAGTACGACGGGGCTAAAGCTATCCGTGGTTATTCGGCCACCGAGAAACATAAGGACACCCTTCCGATGCTCTGGGTTACGCCTGAGAGCAGTATGGTTCCAACGGAGGCTGCATTTGCTGCATACGGGAATGAACATTGGGTCAAGCATATCTACGGCAACCTGGTGCTCACTGCCCAGGTTCCGCCACCGCAGAAGAGGGAGAAGTTATTGCGCAAAGCCAGAGCGTCACTCACAGGTGGCGTGGCGAGCTGAATCCAAACTCAGAGCGTAAAGCGGGCAAGTCTTCAGGTGCAATAGATGAGTAGACGACGATTGTTGATGTAGAGTTCAAGTTATTCTTCAATCTTTCAGCTTTCGAATACATGGAATATCTCTTGTAAATCGTGTTTCTATCAACAATGCAGTCCCTCAATATCTAATCGGCGTTCCTTGTTGAGGATCCATCACCATCCGATGTGTATGCATTGACATCCCGCTGAGGCCGTTATCCCAAGATTTCGGTCTGTCATCTGAATATCTCAGACTCCTGATAGTGTGAACACCAAGCTTGCAAGTTCAGGATTTTTGAACGGAAGGATCAGATACACGAGGGAGGAATCGGGTTATATTGGAAGTCTTTCGAATAATTACAGGACTGACCAACATCGGCAACGTCATGCCCGAAGAAGAGTAGCTTTAACGGTACCCTGGCCACTAGGTACTAATACCGCGAAGACAGCACCCGAGACATGGATAAAGGAGGGCCTCGCCCTGACAGGCTACAAGGGAAGCCTCGCCAAGTGCAAGGCTGTCAGGAAGCGACTCGTCTTTATCACAGTCAGTTGGTTAACCCTCCGAACTCGGTGTCGAGGTAGCAGAGGCGAGGTGGCATACCCCCTCCAGCTCCAAAAGTGGGATGCTTGGTGCGGGGGCTATCCGTTAGCATCCAGCAGAAGTGAGGGACTCTGTTGCAGGCGCCGTCTAGAATCTTGAAGACCACGGGAACGGTGGGCTGGCAAGTGAGATGAAAGTTGTCCTTCTGACGTTCGAAAAGAGCTGGGACTGTGGTGTGGTAGTAACTGTGGTGTGGTAGTAACTGTTGCAGTTTGGCCGTTCAGTGCATCTATCGACGACTTGTGATGCAGAAGTGAATGCCATCCAGTACGCGTCTCTCAACGATTGCGATGCGAAACGGAGGTCGTCTTGTATGTTTATAGATACTACAGAGGGAGAGGTTGACCTTCCGACGACTGCAAAGCGATGACAGAGAGCCGTTCGGCGCATCTTTCAGCAACTGCCAGTGCAATGCAGGAGAGGGCAGATGCGAGAGTCTGGGTGTGAATGGTCACCTTGTGTATGCGGGCATGTCCGTTCACGGTGTAAGCGCGTTCCTGACTTGTGAGAAATTTGACCTTGTCGATATCTCTTCCTACTTTCGCCCTCTTCATTCAAACAGTACCGTGCTCTTAGGCCTTCTTCCGACTGTCGAACGACTTCGTTTGAGCGATGAGTCCCGCGGGACGGTGGTGATATGTCATGGTGGCAGATTCGCCTTGAAGCGTGTGCAGTATAATAGCTGCATCCATATGAGGAGGTGAGAAGAGAGAATCAGAGGCAAGGCGCCGCAGTCTAGACTGGTAACCAGCCGGAGAAGGACGAATCTCGCCTAAAGGCCTGCAATGCAGGAGAACCTCTGTTCTCCGACTGGGACAGCTGGGTTTGAAATGGGGGGGTAGCGCGTTGTGATCGAAATCTGTCAAAAGCTGTCACCCCGATTTGGCGTGGGACCATATATGGAAAGGCACGCGAGGTCAAAACCAAGCCCTTTCTCTCAATCAAGTGGAATAAAGCTGCCTTTTGAGAATTATATAGCTGCAAATATGACACTAAGGCTTTGAGAGGACTCTCAGTAGAGGTTCATGTCTTCCTGGAAAGAAATTCAGCTGCTGTTGAGCGACAAAACGGTTCTTTGTCTCCAGTATCTCTAGGCAATGCAAGATTGAACCGCACACAATGGATTCAAAGGTGAAATGCATGCTAATTACATTCAAAACATGAATAGGTACTATTTGATCTTCTATTATGGCTTCATAGGCAGTCTGAAACGCAAGAAACGACAAATATGCCTGGCGGAATGGGTGACCTTACCTTCCTAAAATGGGCTCAGACCAAATCGGGCTACGCATTTGTCAGCAATTGACAGTTTTCGATCACAGTGCGCTACCCCCCCCATTTCAAACTCAGCTGGACCGGTCGCTCTATCGAGCTCGCTCATAGAGCGACGGTCACCGGTCTAGCCGCAGTCGTCAGAAGGAGGTGTGCCGCCTCGTGGGAATGGGCTGCAATTGCTTTGATAATGATTGGCGTGATGATGATCTTACCCTTGCAACCGAAGTAAAGGGTCTCGATGCATTTTGAGAGGTAAGTACTATATTGGAGCAAGTGACCCTGCTGCAAGCTTGACTCACTCTGGTCGATGGCTTTGAGGTAATCGACGCCTCTTCTGGAATTCGGAATCGAGTCAGGACTGGGTGAATCTCACATCTGGTGAACTACATTTTTCAACTCCAGGGTATCGTAAACTCTGTCCAATCCCTAGGACATCACATTACCATCTAGCCTCACTATATAGTGCAATATTCACCCGGCTCACCATTGAAAACTGCTCGATATCTTCCACCAGCTGCCGTAAAAACCTCTAACGCCGAGCTCGAGTGTTTCCCTTGAAGTGTAATACCACCCGAACAACGCGTACACAACCCTTCTTCAGGCATCATCATGTGCCATGTAGTTTCGACAATTGGTCATTGATTTTCGGGATCTTTCCCGAGAAATATGAGAGNTTTTTGACCCTGCCGCTAGCTTCGCCTTGACTCGTTTGGACAATTGCTTTGGGTAATTGACGCCTCTTCCAGAATTTGAAATCGAGTCAGCACTTCGAACAGGGACTCGCATATCTGGTGAACTTAATCTTACAGCACAAATGGGGCATTTTCTAACTCCGTCGCAAGGATATAAGCCCTGTCCAGCTCGAGGGTGGCACATCACCCTACTGTCTACTGCGATATTCAACTGGATTATACCACCGAACACTGCTCGATGTCTGCCACAGCCTCTCAGCCTTCCGTAAAAACCTCGAGTGTCGAGCTTGAGCGGCTTCAGGCCAAGGTCCAGAGCCTTGTTGCCCCGAATTTCTGTACTGGGACACTCCCTCTGGAGACGTCTGCAGGAAAGCTATTCTACTGTAAAGGTAGTGCTTCAGACTCCAGGTATTTCAATAAAATCTTTTTCTCTTTACCTCTGCGTTCTAATGAGTTTTGTTAAGTTTCCTTTCGTTCACCGATGGTGGTCTCCAGGATGGTGACATTCAGAAGCTTGTCGAAGCGTGCCAGCAGGCAACGTTCGGTCGGGGCGGCCAAGACGTTCTCGACGAGAGCTACCGCAAGGCCTGGAAGCTGGACGTCACCCAGTTTTCTACTCAATTCGATCTCGCTCGCTCCGGTATCATGGAGACGGTTCATGATCAACTTCTTCACTACGAGAAGAACACGTTGAAGCTCGAGCCCCAGCTGTATAAGTTGAACATATATGGTATGCCTGTTTCCGCAAATTATTGTCAGCCAAGGCTCACGCATTCCTACCGTTTATGACATGAAGGTCCTGGGTCTTTCTTCAAGCCTCACGTCGATACGCCTCAAAGCGAGAAGCTCTTCGCCAGCCTTGTCGTCGTACTCCCCACTACCCATAACGGCGGAAACCTCCTGCTCGGCAAGGACGGGTCGCTCTTCAATTTTGACTCTTCCAAGCTTGTCTTCCACCCCGAGACGAAGGCTCCTCAGATCGCCTTCGCCGCCTTTTACAGCGACATCGAACACGAGGTCTTACCCGTTGAAGATGGATATCGGATCACTCTCACATACAACCTCCACCTCGCTGATACCGACTTACCCATCCCGAAGGCTCTCTCCGATACTTTGGCGTCTCTCAAGAGCGCCCTGCTTGATCTTATATCCAACCCTCAAATTCTACCGAACGGTGGGGCGTTGGGCTTCGGGCTCTTGTACCAATATCCAATCAACCCTAAGTTCCAGAAGGACCTTGTCAAGTTCGCTGGAGCTCTGAAGGGAAACGATGCCCTGGTCAAAACGGCCTGCTCCTCCATTGGTCTGGACGTAGCGGTCATGGTCGGGTACGACCTGGTTGATGAGGACGAGAAACATTGGATCAGTGATAAGATCCATCCTGGCGGGGAGGTCTTCGACGAATTCTTCAGTTCCGTGTTTAGGAAGAAGGGGGGGTAAGCCTATCCGTGATCCTTTGGCCACCGAAATACAAAAGGACACCCTTCCATTGCTTTGGGTTACACCTCAGACCAAGATGGTTCCGACCGAGGCTGCGTTTGTTGCTTACGGGAATGAATATTTTCTCACCAACGTATACGGCAACTTGGTGCTCACCGCTCAGGTTCCGCCTGCCCAGGAGAGGGAGGAGTTGTTGCGCAAGGTCACAGAATGACTTACAGGTGGCGTGGCGAGCTGAATGCGGACTCGGAGGGGCTAAGGTGCAGCGAACAGTGATTAACTATCTTGTACGATCTCGGGTGCGGGAGGGTGTGGATTGCTATGTTGGAAGCAAAGGCTCGTGTAAATAATATCGTGTACCATTACTTCGTCAATAAGGCTCAGTGTTCATCTATCTCTCTGTGTTGCAGTACTTGCATCCATTTTTTCCAAGTGTGTTGTTCATGTTGGCGGCGCTTAAATGTGATGCCAACAGCCAGTGATGGCGGTATATTACGACGCCTACCAACGTCCTTGCCATCCACCGATCCCTCGGCCATCTATCCTAGTAAGTCCTTCTAGCTAGACAAGAGAAAGAGCATCTAAAATGCCCTCTACCACAGCATATTACCAATCATGGCCACAGAACACACTGTGGATCCGCAGGAAGTGGACGCGATAGTGGAAACCCTCTTGAGAACCAACGAACCCCCCTCGGACCAACAAAGATACCAAATCACCGTCAGACTTCAAACCTTACGGGATGGTGCTCAATGCATGGCAGGCCAACCATCCAACCAGGAAGGCCCGTCACAGGACGCTGAGAAATGCCGACGCACCGCACAGAGCTATCAGCTGGCCCTCTCCTGCATCAGATCCCTTCCTGACGAAATATGGCATGCCACATTCGAGGCGGGGATGTCTGGCTCATGGTCAGACGACGACAAATATTTACAGCTAGTTTGCAGTATTTGCCGGCGATGGCGGGATCTTGCGCTCGGTCATTCCATTCTTTGGGCCAAGCTCCCGCCCATCGAGCACCCCAGAGTTTTCGGTACGAATTCGAGGCCACTTTCGTTGGTTATACGGGAAGAAGAAGTCATATTGCGACGGTATCTGTCGCGATCAGGGGCAGTGCCGATATCCTTCGATTTCAGGATCTTCCTGGAGGCATGGAAGGACCCGGACGCTAAGACGCTCATTCAAGATACCCTGCTCCCGTTGCTGGTCGACCAATGTCACCGGTGGGGATCGATATATTTATTCCTTCCTGAACAGGCATTCGACGAGTGGTTGCACCCAGTGAGCGGCAAACTGCGTATGCTTCGGAGCGTGACGCTTTTTGTTGGGGTTAATTCGATGCAACAGCCAGCGATACCAGATACAAGAACGCGCCAGATCAATTGTTTCAAAGAGGCACCAATGCTACGAAATGTCGAGCTTACCACTGCCTTCACAGAAGCAATTCTCACCGTTTCCCTCCCATTTTCCCAACTCGAGAACTTCAAGGTTACATCTGGACCGGACACATGCTGCGAAGACATGCTCACAAGTTGTCCCCCTCATTTACGGGTAATGGACATCAGTCGCTATACTGCAGGCTATTCGGGGCCGTCGAATTTGGATTCTTCACTTTCCTTCTGGAACCTCAACCGTCTGAGACTCTACACCACTGAACAAACCCTCTCCATTTTTCGCATCCTCGACATCCTTGTCCTTCCTGCTTTATCGACACTCCAGATTGGTGGAGAATTCGACTTCGATTCCGCAAGGCCATTGTTCAGCAAGATTCTTCTCCTGGTTCAACGGTCAGGATGTTCAATGAAGAATCTAACTCTCACTGCTCCTCTCGATACACAACAAGAGGAGTTCTACGAAATATTAAGGCTCTCTCCTGGCCTTCAGCATCTGGAAGTACCTCACATCGGTTCCCAAGGGCTACGAAAGCTCGTCTTAGATATGGGCGATGACCCCCGAAACCAACTTATTCCGGACTTGCGAATTCTGAAGCTTTGCTGGTACGGCTCGGATCCCAAGAACCCGACAAGGGGCCTAAATGGGGTGATCGACGTTACAGCGCTCAGGGAAATGGTTGTATCAAGAACGACTGCCAAGCATATGTTCTTGGAGGAAGTTCACCTTTCCAGGTACCATAACCTAACGCTGAGCGCACAGCTGGAATATCAATGGAACCCGACAGCCATCCCAGAGGTCACGCTGGCAGCTCTGGCTCAGACCTTCGAAGAGTCCCTAGGATACCTCCACCAATGCAGCTTTTGGCATCATTCCAACGATCCCTACCAACGTATCCGGCATGAGCTTACTTACGCGGACGCCAGCTTGCACGAGAGGCTCGACCAAGAGATGCGCGACTTGGAAAATATTGATCTAGCGGATTATGCTGATACACTGGTACTTGCGGTACGTCTACCGAATTTATAAATATCTATATATCTCACACCACCCTAACCACTTGCTCAGAGAAGAAATATTCCATATCTATTGCACGAGATCAGTCAGAAAGCAGGCTCAATCCCAGGAGATGATAGGTTCGCCTTCCGCGTGCGTGCTGGGGAGGTCTGTCAGAAATGGAAACCCTTTATCCTGCGGGATGCCCGGACAACTCCGTATGCTTGGAGATACGTTACTCCTTCCCTTTCTATATTGAGGTGTCGTCCCGTCGACGAAGGTGAGCATGTCTTTCTGTGCGTTGATTCTAGAGGAATTGATGGAAATATCCCTTCGTTATCCAGACGAAACGAAAACTTGGAAAGACATTATCTCGTGCTACAATCCATACTAGATGATCTAACAGTCAAAGGATATGATATTGAGAATATGTGCGAAAAACTCTCGCAATCTTATGTACTCAGCTGAATATCTGTGACATTGGTGGTCCATGCACAACAGAAAATCGAAGTAGGTCAGACTATTTTAAAATATGTGAAACAAAGAAGAGCAAGAACGACAGCAACCAGGATAGTACATTACATCGAGCATAGTAAGGAAAAGGTCAACGACAAATGAGGTAGAAATCAAGTGATTGAACGAGGAAAACCCGTAAGACTAACCCGTAAAGACTGGGGTTAATGTTCAAGTGAAAGATATTTCCCACCGTATTAACAGGATGATCTTATATTACTTTTTCCTTGTTGAACTTATCGATCATATAATACGAACGTGTAGGGTAATTTCAGAGTCTAGATCGAAGTCATTCTGCCGATAGCTCCCAACGCCGCCCGTTCACCTCGAAATCCTCCAATCCCTTCACCACCTTCGACATCTTCAACTGACAGAACTGTTCCACCGACCTCACCACGTAACCTTCGTTTACCATTGATTTAATAATCAGCTTCCTCAGCCGTGGAAACTGCTGATACCACTGCCGAATGGTGTCCTTGACCTTCCATTCGTGGGACCATTCTAATCTCTTATCCACCACCACGATAATCCCAGAGACACAATCCATCCATTCTGGAGTTCCACCCGAAGCAGTAATGGGTTCCGTCACTTGCCGCATCCACGATACGATATCCTCCGGAGCGAGGAGCTCTATATCGACAGAGAATTTGGGGTTGGGTCCTAATTTAGTGAGTTCAGCCAGAAGGCTTCGGTCGTCCAACGCTCGAACGTCCGAATCACCCACTATAGTCCAACTACGGCGCACTCCACGGCTGAACACGACCTGCAAATTCTGTAGCACCGGAAAAGACACTGAGTACGAAGTGATTGCCGGTAAAATCCACTTCGCTTCACCCCGGAGTGTGGTCAATCGGGCGAGGGCAGGTAACACAGCGCTCGATGAATTGGCGAAGGGGTTGAGACCATCTGTCCAGGGGGAGGAGAGCTGCTCCAGCGACAGGCGTTCGAGCTTGGGAAAGCCTTTGATGAATTGGGTGACCTGTTTGTCGCTTAATCCCCTGCATTTCCTGAGCTTTAAACCTTTGAGGCTAGGGGCTGCTTGTGGGAGAAGGTCGCTTAGGATCGACCAGGTTGCGCCGAAGAAGTCAACGTCTTCAATGGTGAGGTCGGTGATGGGGGAGGTGGAGAGGGCTGAATAAGTCCATTGGAGAAGAGGGGGGCATAGAAAAGATTTGGTCCCAATCGTGAGGTGGGTCAAAGAGGAGTGGGCTATCGCCTGCGGTGAAAATTCCGTAAGGATGTCCTTCGGTGCGGAGAAGCTCCAGTTCGTATGAGGATTGCGCTCGTATTTCCAGGTCTGACCTGCCAAAACAGAAGGTGTGGGTGCGAATTCTGCTGAAGTGAAAAGGTTCTTGAGTCGAGACAATAAAGATGGTGGCTGTGAATGGGGTAGCAGGGGAGACATGACCGTGACCTCCCGGTACACATCCATTATTTTGAGGAGCCCTCGAACTTGTAGGGAGGAACAACCGCGCTCGACGATTGTATTTAACAAGCTTCCTAGACCTTCTGACCATGCGATAGCGTTGTCTTCCGTAAAGATATAGGCAACCTCTTCAGAGGAGTTGAAATTCAGAACGACTTCGTTCACCGCTTTTAATTTGGTGATGAAGCGCTCGACCCGCCCGAAATGAAGTAGCATTGTTTTGTCCGTGGCGAATCGTGGAAAATTGCAGCAGAAATGCCGCGTCTGCGTCACGGTCGATGAGAGACATAGTGCAGTCATCAAGTCATGGTTCGCTGGACGATATGGGATAGTTACAGTACATCGTTCGCTGACTTTTGGCAAGCCGCACTTCTTGATGTACGTGGAGAGGCAGATCTCGTGGAGCCTTCTGCACTGGAAAGCCAGTTCATAGAGTGTCGGTAAAGGAAGGCGGTATTCCTCAAGAATCTTTTCGAGGAGTTCGTTTGGTAGAGAGAGAAGTGCAGCAGTCATAGTCGAGGTAGAGGACCATGCATGCTGCGGTGGTTTTTATCAGGGACTTCTCCAAACACAGCATCTCACAGCATTCAGGGACGATTCTGACGTTGCACCTTCACGACCTAGCCTGAGTAAATCTCCACGTCACTTAAGATTCTTAACATTCAGCCCAAGAGACCGTACAGAGGAGAGTTACCCAGATATGACCATGCCTTGAAAACGAATTACGGAACCAACTCCTGCTCACCCCACACCCCTTTCTCGTCCCTCCAAAACCTGAACCTCTTGTTCGGCTGCACGCCCAAATCCACAAAGTCCACTTCAACCGGCTCGATAACTACCAACACGAAGTTCCCCAAGGCCTCATCCCAATTCTTCTGCTTCTTCTCTCGCTCCTCCGGAGAATCGCTATCACTGGGCTCCTCGACGCGCTGCGGCCACTTCTTCGCTGCCTCCGGGCCTCCGTAAAGCGAAAGCGGTGTACCAGGAGGAGGCTTGCACCAACTGGCTTTCATGTACGCAGAGAGGCTTCGGAAGGCAGCTTGCCTCTGACTTTCCCAAAACTCTTTAGGCGAAGATTGTTGGTAGACGTTCGAAAGGTATTGTAATCCCAAGTAGCCTTGTGCTTCAGAGCGCGGCAGCTTGAAAGAGTCTTCGACCGTCTTTTCAAACTCGCTGTACAAATCTTTGGAAGCGCCAGTAGGAGAGGGGATGAGGAACGCTTTCCCAGAGATTCTAAACTGAATTCTTGTCTTATCGTCGTCAGATTCTCCGTTGATCCACCAAGCGAACTCGACGTTCGAGTTCGCTCTGATTTGGGAGACTTTTGGGGTACGAAGGTCGGTTGAGGTAACAACAAGTGGTAGGTGGGCTGGGGGAAACGTCCCAGATGACCCGGAATCGACCTGGAGGAACGAGCGGAAGATGTGTGAACGGACTTTGGGGGATGTTCTCTGCGAGTCACTCGCGATAGTCGCGAGTTGAATCACTGAAATTTCAAGATATGTTGTCAGCGTTGCAAGTGGATATTGGGTAAATTAAGAGATCATCAAACAGAGAACTTGCCTGTTTGACCTGGGTACTTGGATAAGGCGCTATCAAGAAGAGCCTTCCAGCGTGGACTATTCTGGATTCTCGACATCGTCGAAAGAACTAAGCGATGATTCGGGCAAGCGTCCGCAACATGGATGATATAGGGGCTTTGACAAATGACGTCATGTAGAACTTGGAAAGCGCAACCAGCAGAGAATATGACTAAAACCTCAGGGTCACCCAGAAAATAGCATGTATTAAAGAGCGTAGAAGAACAAGCCTGACAAAGGCGTAGACATACGGTAGATACAATCGGAATCCAAATGCGTCGAGCAAGCTCGAAAAACCATTGAAAAACGAACAATAATGAAGCTGTCCTTTTGGAATACACGACTAGATATCCTCAAGCCTGTTTCGCTTTGACATCCTGAAGAATAAAAGTCATTCCGTGAGTGTCAAGCTCAACCAATACCACACGGAATTAACATACCCGGCCCGCTTTCGAGCTCGACATCCTCTTGCGGATATAATGAATTCCCCGCTGTATATCGGCCCACAAGAAGATCGGGACGACAATTGCCATGACCGGTGCGGCAATAATCCAGAACACCGCGTCCGATTTATCTTGGATAGACCACATATGATCGAAGTTCATTCCCTATGAAAAACGGGGTTGACTCAGTCTCAACTCGCGCCAACTCGAGAGAGAATCACTTACGAAGTAACCAGTGAGCAGGGTGAGCGGGAAGAAAATGATAGTCGCCAAAGTGAGACGCCGCCTGCAGGGTGATCAGAAAACACGCGCTACTACTGAGAAGACTTGACTCACATAACTTCGTTCATCTCATACGAGGCAATATTGAACGAATAGTCAATCAAATTCTCCATGATACCAGCGAACATATCTAGGCTCGTCAGAATGAAATCCATGTGATCGTACACATCAGCCTACATCGCCAGCATTAGGATTTTCACGCGAGAGTGAGCTTGGAGGGATACTCACAAGATAAATCTTTGATTTATGGCTCATGTACCCGACAATTTTGATATCCTTGTTCGCTGGATCGGACATATCGATGAGCGCTGCACATCTGTCGATATCATATCGGCGGAGCCCAAAGATCATGGTCTTGATGGGATCCAGAGTACGCTTGTGGAGAATGAGATCACCGGACAGGATATGTACTGAAGCAAGAGGAAATGCATCAGCTCCAAGGGTTAGAGAAGTAACCAAAGTTAGAGCCAGCACTTACGCTCTCGCACGGTCTTCATGTCAGGTTTTAAGAGAATCTTCCGCTCAAAGTGATTGATCTTGGCGTGATACTCGTCGATGACTTCCAGCGCCTTATCGACAGCTAGAGGGATATCAGAACACCGTTCAAAGAAGCATTAGAAGGAGCTTACTGAGATCCAGGAGGGCATGAACGAGTAGTGAGGGATCAATCGATTTTCTTAGGACGGTGTCTCGTTGTCTTAACCGCTGGGAAATGGGAGCCGTGAAATCGAGGACATTCTGTCGCTGTATAGTGATGACGGTGCCTGATGGTGGAGATGTAAGCTGAGATCGAAGGCTTTCCAGAAGAAAGTCGCGTACCATCCCTATACATGAATATAAACATGGGCTTGACCTTGACACCCACGTGTTGAATCCCCTGATAGGACCGTTTTCAGCATGGACTTCTCTGAGGTAAGGAAATTTTGTTACCTTCTTGATATCCTCAAGCATGGCTTCGGCAGCCTTTCTTTCGGTTCGAGCAGCACGTAGCTAGAGAATACATGAGACAGGCGCACCAGAGGGGCAGGATTGAGGATTACCGACCTTTCCATCTTTTTTAATGAGCTGAGCGAGCGCAGATGCTGAGTCATGTCTCTGGATTGGCAAATCTGCCAGAGTACGGGGAAGGAGAGGGCGTCTTCTCATCGTTGAGTTCTTTGATTTGGCAAAACTAGCCTGGAGTGTTTCTCCGTCTGTCTCGGTCCCTGGTTCCTCGAGCTTTTCTTTCTCAGGGGTCCCGTCTTGCATAGGCTCAGGAGATTGGGATCGAGGTGCTGGGTCGTCGTGCGCATCGGCCTCGGCATCCTCGTCCTGAAGTTCGTGGCACATAACCCTCAGGAACAGGTGCTTTGTATAGTAGTCGGCTTTCGACCGCGTCCGGTTGTTCTTGTTGATCACATCTTCCAGTGCCAGAGGATGGAGACCTGTGAAAGCACGCGTCAGACGTTTGATATGGCAAGCAAAGGAGAGAAGGAACCCACTGTATCTCAATGCCAGTGCCTTGATAACATCCCAGCTCACGCCTGCAATATTGATCCACCGACACTTGACCCAAGGCTGAGGCTTCCAAGTCTCCTCTCCGTCCATCAGATCCACGAACTCCTCATTCTCCATCATCCTATAATTACACCTCACGGCGGAGTAGTCCACCACCTCAATCTTGCACTCCTTGTGTAGCTGGCCATAGATGAGGTCCGACGACGACTTGCTAGGGTCTATACCAGGCTCCGCACCAATTTGCCTCACCTCGCCCAACAGCGTCGCGCCCCTCCCCATCGCAATGACCTTCCTCACCGCGGCCCTGAACCTATCCTTTGGTGGCAAATGCTTCCATGCGGATGTTGGGGACCTGATCGCAGCAGCCTTGGATTGGTGCGTATGGTGCGTATGGTGGGACACCCTCGACATGATGTTCGTGAGTGCATGTCCGCCGAACGCTGTCGAGGCTCCTTTGGGAGCCGAATTCGTTGTGCTTGCCGCGGCAGTTTCGTGGATGCCATACGTAGGCGAGCCAACCTCGAATCCCTCGTCTTCAAGGTCAGGCGTCAGGGAGCGCCCTTCTGAGTCTGACAGACTGTTGGTACGTGGCATGGTCTTGAAGCCTGGAGGCTTGAGAAACTCTCCGCTGCGGGCCTACGCGTCCTGGGAGAAGGAAAGAAGGAAGGCTGGAGCCCTCGGCGATAGGTATGCCCACAAGGCCAGGTGGCACGTATAACAGGCTGAACGGACGGTGGCAGTCCTGCCTCGAGGTGGTTGTAAGGATGAATACATTTGTTACCTGTCTAGTGTCCATCATATCCGAGTGTCCGTGATGCCAGATGGGCGCTCTGGAATATGGTAATACCTACACGGCCTTGTTAACCGTTTGCGTTCCCATCTGCTTGGACACAGCCAGCGATGCAAGGGTCTGCGAAGAACACAGGATGAGAACGAAACATAAACGCCCAATGGAGCTTGAGCGAGAAGATGATGGAGCTGGCGAAGTTTATTTATGATCGCGAACTAACCGAGTCCTGGACTTTGTCACTTGATTTCTTTGGATTTGGGACGGAAACATATATACTACGTTACAAAACAGCCATAAGTCCCATTGACAGTATAAACATTTGGTACTTTCTCGAGAACGAGGGAGAAGAAGCAATAAACAGGAAATATTCTATGAGGTGTTAGTGGCAAAGACAGCGAGGGAAGATAATAAACAGGGGCAAGATATTATAGACAGACGAGCTGTGATTCTAATGTTGGAAAAGAACGATAGAGAGAGTAAGAATGAATGTGGGCTGGGTATGATGTTGGGAATTTGAGATGATGACGATGAAGGGACGGGGGTCGATGATGATATACGTGCAATGAAGAACTTGGAGGTTTAAAAAGGATGAATTGAACAGCGATGCATTTCTTGTCACGAACACGACAAGGAAAACAGAATAATAACACAAAGAACCTTTCAAAATGCATCGACTAATAAAATACGAAATGGATATAAACAAGGAATGTGAATCGTTACCCTCGCCAGAGGAATAACAGTCAAATCAGCAATTGTGACAAGAAAGAAAGCGTAAAGATAAACAAGTTGTAAGAAAGCATACGATAGCGATTGAATATTGATGCCAGAATAAGAAATGAGTGCATAACAAGTTCCTTTTTGGATGCGCAGCAGGGATGACAGGAACAATGAAAGGAAGAAGGGTTACTAACCAAACCAGTGGTTGGACGGTGGAAGCGAAGCGAGGACGGTCAGATGATCGAGGTCGAGACCGCTGGGCAAGCAGACATGCTCACGACTGCGAGCTCGAAGGAACCTGTTGGGGTTTGGGGGAGGAGAACAGCGAAAACACCTTCTCAGCATTGTGTTTGACCTTCTTCAGCTTCTTATTCTTTGACGACTTCTCCTGTTCTCTAGATGGCGATCCCTTCGACAGTCCTAGAGCGAAATCTTCCGGACCACCATTGCTCGCAGAGGGGATCGAAGGCGACACGACATTCCCAGACTGATCAGAGGACGCGCTCTGTGCACCCATCGACACCGCACTCTCCTTCGACTTGAGCGATGGCGACATCGCAGGCGTAGCAGGGGTAAGGAAACCATTCGAGGTGGTAGCAGTCGATAGTGAGYTGACAGTCTGCGAGAACGACCGACCCGTCCCAGTGGAGAACGTGGAAGGTGGTGATTTTGGCCTCAAGAACTGCCTAGGATTCTTCCTGAAATTGATACCTCCGGTCCGACCTCTCCTCTGYGATGGGGAAGGAGACTCGGTGGCGTCAGTCGCCACAGACGCCTTGGACATTCCGGATACCGAGCGCCCATTAGGAGTCGAAGACTTTCGGAACACCGACAACTTATACCGATCCACAACTCCCCTTGCCCAAAGACTCGTTCCTTTAGCTCCATTCTTATCCTCGCCATCACCAGCCTCGACAAAGTCCCAATCATCATCTTCCTCRTCCCTCTCAGGCTCAGTCATCTCGACTTCATCATCAGGATGATCCGACAAGTCCTTGTCRAGCGCAGGAATACCAGACTTCTCCCGACGGCTGCGAGTACCGCGAGCACCCAAAGGCGGACGGGTCTTGACAGGAGGTGGTGTACGACGTCCACTGACCTCAGCAGACATCTGGCCTTCCAAAGCCGCAGCGAGTGCAGCCTTCTGCATGAGATCATCGTCCACACTGGTGGCCGACCCTTGCCGGTCAAAGTCTGCAGCCCTCGGCGGTTGAACCTCGACCGACTTCCTCGGTGGTGCTGGCGCTGGTGGTGGTGGCGGCGATTCCACAACAGGAGTAGTAACAGCTTCAGGAGCCTGGAACTCCTCCGCAGGTGGCAGCACCGCAGGCCTCGCTTCAGGTGTCTTGGGTTCCCCAACCTCCATACTATCATCCTCAGCCTGCTCCTCCAAAGTGGCCGTCTCAGACCGCGCCTCTCCCGTATTCATCGACGAAGTAGTATCATCCTCTTCTCCGCTCTCATCTTCATCTCCRTCCTCCTCCTCACTTCCTTCTTCTTCCTCCGCRTCGTCGTCCATGATGATCGAATGTCTGCCCTTGAACGAGTACCCATCAAACACATCAACGGTTTCGTCTTCTTCTGAGCCCTGGGAAATGACTTGTGGTCGTATGGACGAGCTACGCGACTGAGAGGGTGTCGTGTTTGATTCTTCTCCATCAGTGCGGTCSGTATCCGTCTGGGGCTCCTGGTCGGTTTCCATAGCTTCGTCGTTGTATTCGTCCAGAACGGGCTCCATATCCAGGAACGTCTCGTCAAAGTTTTGGGTATCGTAGGCCATGGTGGGGTCGACGGGTGGGACGTATGGGGGTATATACCTCTTGTAGTAGACGTGGCCCCAATCACTGCGTGAAGAGTTTAGTGTMYGTTCRGATTATCGGGAGACGGAACTCACATCATAGAGAAGTATGGATGCTTCTTGATTCTGGGTTCACGRATTCGGAGGTCTGGATTGCGTTGGAGGAGCTAGACAGACRGCCATTCAGTTATCATCCACATACAGGTAGAAAGCGCGAACGTACCCCACGGATCAAACTCTTCGTATCCTGATCCATAACACGATCATCCGGGAACTGCAGCTCATCCTGCAACACTCTGACATACATATCAGAGTGGTTATTGGCATAGAAAGGGGTCTGCACATCAAATCAGCTTCACAGCACACGAAAAAGAAAAAGACAAGTGACTTACAATGCCRGTCAACATCTCGTACAGCATCGTTCCGAAACTCCACCAATCCACCTCATAGCTATACGGCAGACCCTGAATAACYTCGGGGGCCAGATACTCCGCCGTTCCACAGAATGTAGTCGTCACATCCGGACTCCCAATCGGCTGTCCAGGCCACCCCATCAGCATCTCCCCATTCTTATCAGTCTTCATCCAAGGCGGCATGACCGTCTGCGGCGTCCCAGGAGCCGAGGAATAGAAGTCACTCCCACTGGCATGCGAGACAGACGCAGTGAGCGGGGCGGTGCTTGGCTTCCTAGGGAACTCTTTCGAAAGTCCAAAGTCTGTGAGAACGATGTGCCCGTCTCCGGCGATGAGGATGTTTTCGGGTTTGAGGTCTCGGTAGATGACGCCCGCTGCGTGTAGGCCTTCGACGCCCTCTACGATCTCGGCTGCATAGAACCGTGTTCTGTCGCGACTCAGTCTTCCCCATCTTGCGAGCTGGGTTGCGAGGTCTCCTCCAGGGTGGAAGTCCTAGATAAAANTTAACGRTTAKANNTCAACGGGTGATAAGCGATGAAGAAGAMAGAAAATGCAACRCACCATAACCAAGAACAAATTCTCCTTATCGTGGAAACTCCACCACAGCTTGACAACGAACGGATCCTTGCTCTGCGCCGCCATCCTCTTCAATACAGCCTGCTCCGTCAACGTATGCTGAAGCTCCTGATGCGCAAGCACATGTCTCTTCGTAATAGCCTTCAACGCGAACAGGCCCGCAGTCGTCTTATGCCTCACAAGCAAAACCTTGCCCGCACAACCTTTACCCAACACCCTCATCATCTCGAAGTCGTCAATCACAACCTTCCTCGAAGAAGGCGTGGCCGTGCCCCCAGCACCAGCTTTCTTAGCCTTCTTGATCTTCTTCCTTCTTCGGCGGCTATCGGTGGTAGCACTGAACGACGACTCATCTCCGGTTTCGGCTTGCGAGGACATACCGTCCTGGCTTGGCACAGAGGCGGTGTAAGCACGAGAGAGTCGGTGGGACTTGTCTGGTTCGGCGGACTGYGAGCGGGGCATGTTGCGAGCAGCATGAGCACCTGGKGCTTCGTTTACAGGAGTCAACGGAGGTTCTTCTTCGTCCACGACTTCCGCTTGACCCGCGGTAGTGRCTTCATCATCCTTCTTCGCCTCGTTGGCTTCCGCGTCCTCAGCAGCAGGTTGAGACTGAGGGACAGCTGTGGCATCTCGYTCATGGTGAGGGTCCTCCCCTACRACTCSTTCCTTCGTTTCGGTCGTCTGCTCCACGTTCTCCTCGTCTTTGCGTTCCAGATTGGACTGCGGGGAAACATCATCATCCTCCGGGGTGGGGAGCGAAGCTTCACTTCCATCGGTCTGATTAGGTTTTCGCTTCTTCTGAGCTTCTTCCTCGCCTTCCTCTTTCGCGGCCATCCCATTCAACCCACTACCAGCTCCTCCTCCCACGTGAGCAGCCAAATCAGATCGAACACGCTTAATGGCCCTCTCCACACGGACGCTCTCCAGGTCGTCAGTCCGGACACGCACRAACCGTTTCCAGACTCTGTCCTTCCGGAACACAGCAATATTCGAAATAGTAGTGAGATACGCCGCAATGGCGGTGCTGGTCGCTGACGGAGACGCCGGAGTGGCTGTCGCCACCTCGGCAGAATCGATAGCGGTGAACGGGTCGCCAGTCTCACTCGCCGTTGGTGARGTAAGTGGGGGTGTAGGCAATGTCATCGGGGTTATCGAGGGATGTTGACTGAAAGAATTTTCTTGATGACGACTGGAAGACCGACGTCGGTTGCTCTGCTTGCCTGCAGGGGAGGCCAAGCGGGAGAGGGTRTTGAGGAAGTTGGATTTACGCTTTGGGGGAAGAGGGATGGAAGCGGGGTCGATGGGGACTGGAGGGATCTTGGTTCCCGGATGGCCGTCTCGGAGCTTTCGGTCAAGCTCGACAACCTCCATRGCGGTACGTGTCAGGGTGAGATTATGCGTTGGCGCTAAATTTTTGAAAAAAGGCATCGAGTCAGCGGGTGTTCGGYGACCAYTCAAAGAAACARGACAGTGGCATGCATGTGTGTTGTKGGACAACACAACAGTCGGGGTTCGGGATTATATACGGACGGGGAAATGAAGTTCATGAAACAATAGTCTGGCGGGGACACTCACTCTTAATGTACAAACTGTAGGACCTAGCGTCGTAAGGGGTCTCTGCAACGCTGATAGCCCATGGGCCATCCTCGGCGTCGATACGCATCGGGGTTCTCCGATTGGTTGGGATATTGGTGTCGAGCAGATACATATTTTGCTAGGGGCGATCGAAGGTGATGTTTGAGGGTGATTGGGTGAAGAAAGAAAAAAGTGTTGGCGATGTACGTGGAGGTGGTGTGCGCCTCAGGGTCCCACTGATTGCGACAGCGAGAATGGGCTGCGAAGGGCGGTGGTGGTCGAGATCGTCTTGGCTCGAGGGTTCTGTGCTGTCCGTATGCACTGCGCTGGCGAAGACAGGTGCTTGCTGGATGGGTGCTGGATGGACGGCGGTATTTGTGGGTGTTCCTGAGATATACCTTGCACGGCTGCGCAGCGTGTTATTGGGCTGCTGGTGGTTCAAAATAGGCAAGGCACGTTCGCAGCTGGCAAAGGGCTGCAACTGGGCTCCAACAAAGAGTCGGGTCGAGAACAGTGGGTGGTGGATGTGCTGGACACGGCTAGGGTCAAAAAGCAAGGATTGGCGCCGAACACGAGGCCTGTTGGTTGCCGTACTGCCTCGAGGCCGACGGCTGGCAGATTGTGGCAAAAGTGGGCCTGGCTGAAGCTTGGACAATGGGGAGATTGGGGGATATAAAAGAGAAGAAAGGAGCGTTGGGGTAGAGAGGAGAAAAGAGCAGTGTTTAGTAGTAGTAAGAGAGTGCAGGACGCCTATTACGCCAATCCCCTTTCGATCATCAACTTATCAAAGCAACTTGCCCTTTCCGTATTTTTCTTTTGTTTTCCTCCCGGCCACAACAGGCTCCCCTCTTCCACGGGGTTCAGCCACACCGTCCAATGTTCATGGGCCACAATTTTTCCTGCCACCCCCTGTGCATGGGCCGCGATTATCGATGGCTTCTGGTCTCTCGTTGTCTCCGCACAGGAGCACAGCTCTGGTGACTAAACTGTCAACAATCCACTCTGGGTCCATTCCATATAACCGCCAAAGCCGTCAAGTTTCGGGTAAAATCATCTCTGACAAACAAACCTGGCTACGGCTCCGTAAATACGCCTGGGCGACACCTCATTTTTTTGTAACAAACACCCTTTCTTGGGTGTGGGTGAAGGGCATCGTTATCGCAACCGCCGAAGTTCTCACTCACACAAGCTCTAATCTGCGTGCACCACGACCGCCGTCATAAATGACAAAGCTCCACTATGAATATCCTTTGGCGCCCTCTGTGCAGCTCCTCGGTCTGCACACTGTCCAAGTCAAGGAAAGCGAACTGCTGGATGACGACTACCGGACGAAAGGTGATATTAGTCAACAGCTCCAGCTACTGGATGGCGTAGTGGAGGACATTGGCAGGGCATGCTAGGCTCACACCTTTCAAGTAGACCGACCACTCGAAAACAGGGGCTGTTCCGTTCCTCTTCCTCGTGACTGCACTACTTAGACCCTTACAACGATTACTACCACTGGTCCGTGACCACAATGGAGGTACCGTTCCGATGAATGAAGCACGTCAAAACCACGGGCTACGTCGTGACCGGTCAAGCCCTTTTCCCCTAGCCAGAGGACAAACGCTCCATTATCAACGATCACCTCAACGCCTCAGTCGCGCGAATCACTCTAGTAGCCAGGCCGACAAAGGACTCCAACTTGGCCGGCCACACCGCCAGAGACACACTCTCCCTAGATCTTAGGCTTACTCCCGCCTGCGCACACGGGAGAACTTCTCTTTGCATTGTAAACATCAACGAGGAATACATGTGATTAAGAGCCTCTTCAAACATGGACGGGAAGAAAACCACCGTCCTACCGTATGTAGTATTCACCGTTGCACAACAAAGAATGAATAGAAAAGCTTAAACGAATTCAGTTCGGGTCTAGTTATTCTATCCTCATGTTTTGACTTTGCCGGAAGCACAAACACACGAGGATTCAGTTGGCTAGTACCGAAACATCCATCCACACCACCGAGGGTGAAGGAGGAGAAGCGAAGAGAAGAAGCCTCGGGGTGGGAGGAGTGGATCCGGAAGACGGTACATCATAAAACGCGTCTTACATCGCGTCATTAGCAGTCGAGTAGCCATGCTCGACTAAACAACTGAAACATATCTCACTAGTACTCACTTAAAACACGCTTCTTCGAGTCATTAGGTCCGCCCTAGTTGACACCCTTGCACCATCACTCAAGCTACTGACCATTACCTTTCATCGACACAATGGACAAAGAAATGAAATACACCAAAAACACTAGCCACACCCCTCACAACGAGCAACACTCCTAGTGAGTTACCCATTCATCCTCTCCTTCCACCCTAAGCCGCCACCATCCTTCTCCCTCTCTAATCACTTTTCCAAAATCTAACAACCTCTTCTCTTCCTTTCTCTCAATAGCGAAGACCTAACCCTCTCCCACACCGAACTGGCCTCCGACGTCCTCCATAGCACCTCCAAATCACCCCCACCCTCCACCCGCAGCCCCACCGGCGCCGAGTACGGCAACCCAAACAAGCACGGTCGGGGTGCCCAAATTGACGCCGAACTCGCAAAAGAAGACCAAGAGGAGCTGAAGAAGAAGAAAGCCAAGGAGCAAAGAAATGAGGAGATAAAGTGGAAGAAAGATTAGATTAGGTGCACAAAGCCAAAGAGAGAAGACGTTGTAAAAGGCCAAAGCACTTTAGAAAATCAAAGTTGTATCCAGGAAACTGTAATCAGTATCTTTGAATGAGCTAGGCAGTCCTTCACAAGGTGACGAGCACCATGATTCCTCTGAAAACATGGTGGAGGCATCGTAAAAGACATCGGGTTTTATTTTTAGCATGTTTTTTCGGTTCTGGTGGGTCTGCTAATCCATAGGATTTTGACAACATGTCCCGAATTTTCTTCAACATACTTCCGATGAGAAACATTCAATAAAGAAACGCAATGCTTTAGCCGTGATCCCAATCAATGCAAGGTCCCCGTCATTTGGTGCTTGCTAGTTTCAGATTCATGCAGTTGCGGTAAAGGAAATAACCGAGTTATCGCCACTTGAGGACAGCTATCACGCTGCAAAATAAGACTTGAATTGTACCATTCTCTTATCGACGTAAAATACACCGGCGGACCCAATAATGCTAGTCACCCCTGGTAGGTACAAAACTTCTCCGAATTCACAAGATTTGGATGATCTCTCAGCTCCTGCAAAACCGATCCACGCGTCAGCCGACTTGAAACTCGAATGGAGGAAACAAGACGATAGGCGGCAAGTAAAGATCGTCACAATGCATACCTGAATCGCCATCCTATCATGCCTCTTCCTCTGAGAACTCTTATACGCATGCTTGATATCGCTGATCATAAAGAGCGGTACGAGACAAGCCATAGTCGGGATTGCGAGTTTCCAGAAGCTGTGAGTCGAGTGACGGATTCAATATCAGCAAAAGGGTAAGCGAGGTTGGGATAGCGGCAAGTCGCCGAACGCACAAAAAATCAGAATTCTTTTCAACACTCCAGAAAGGCTCGAAGTTCATGCCCTGAACGTCAAAGTCAGCAGAGATATACCTTGATGGTGGAGGAAGAGACTCGCGAAGTATCCAGTAAGAAGTGTCAGAGGGAGGAAAATGATTGTAACCAACGTCAATCGTTTCCTGGAATAAACAGAATCATCAGCAGGAGCTCGCACCAAGAACACAAAAATGGCGAGCAAGCGTACATGACAATGTTCATATCATACGAAGCGATCTATGAAACGAGGAAAGTCTGTCAGTGGGCCATTCCTTCATAACAAAAGGACGAGACATACATTAAACGCATAATTGATCAAATTCTCTGTTGTCTCGGAAAACGAATCAAGACTCGACAACGCAAAGTCCATATGGTCATACACATCCGCCTGCAGGAACCCATGAGCACGGACTTCGACGTTTGACCCATTAAAACAAATAAGCTCACCAAGTAGACCTTCGACTTATAGCTAAGATACCCCTTCACATGGGGCCCATGCCCAGTGGCCATGGCCCTCAAATGCTGCTCATCACTCTTCAACAATCCATGATCCACACCCATGGACTGTTGGAGATCTTGTCCGTGCTCGGGCTCATGCTCGTGTTCGGGGATTGTCGGAGGAACCAAAGGTATAGGTGCACCACTTGTCGTCGTCGTTGCAGCCTGTGGTTGTTGCTGCGGCCCATGCTTCCCCTTCTTCTTATTCTTCGCGTGTTCTCTCTTCTCATCTCTAACCTGTTGCTCTTTCCTAGCCTGTGCAAGGCTATCCCTGAGAGCGATACACCGGTCTAAATCGTACTTCCTCAACCCGAAGATCATCGTTTTGATTGGTTCGAATGTTCTTTTGAGCATGATGAGGTCCCCGGAAAGGATATGCACTGTAGTACGAAGCAGAGCAATTAATGCTTGGGAATGAGGGGTAAGTATAGAGCCACGTACGAGATCTAACTACGTCCATGTTCGGGTCGATCAATATGGCACGCTCCAGATCGGATATCTTGACCTGATACTCGTCCATGACTTCCAATATACGATCGACAGCTGCGCAGTTCATGAGCTTTGAACGTATACTTCATTGAAAAGTGAGCGAAATCTTACCTAAGTCAATAAGACTCTCAACCAACAGGGACGGGTCATCCGAGGTTCGAAGCACCGAATCGGGGTGGTGTATACGTTCTCTAATTGGTGCTGTATGGTCCAACAGGGTGGGATGTATGGATATTACCGTGCCTACACGAAACGAAATGAGCATGGGGCTACAGTTCATAAAGCTTATATAGGAACTGCTTTACCGTTGTGTAAGAGGAAAATGAACATGGGTTCTTTTCTGATCTCAACCCTGTCGCCTTTCTTCAGCTCCCGCAGACGAGCTATTTGTTCCCGTCGAGACTAAATGCGTGGTTGAGAACCAAACGAACCTTGTAGTCGAATCGAGATGGAAGGACGCACCAGGCTGTAATACCCGCTCAACGCTCCAAGACGTTTTCGAATAGTAGATTTGATGGAGGAGAAAGGGTTCCTGCGTGGGCGGTCGGGTGGTGAGACAAGGCCCTGAAGCATATCCTTGGAATCAGATGAGGCGTGGTTTATTTCCTTATTCATCAGCGACTGGAGGTCACTGATTGAAGCGGCCTCGACGCCAGGCGCCTTTGGCAGTCCGCCGCTATTGTCAGAGGGCGACCGGGACACCATATTGCTGGTATCAAAGGGGTGTTGACCCCGCTCAGCACTACTCAAGTTCTGACGAGGTGCGTCGGTGCTGGTAGGTTCAAATTGGTCAATGGGAGATAGTCGCTTGATCTCAGGAAAATCAGGTGCTTCCAGAGCGTGGCAGAGTATTCGGAGGAAGAGGTGGTTCGGATAGTAGTCTGCCTTCGAATGGTTATGTCCACTYTCATGCAAAATATCTTCGAGGGCGAGCGAYTCCAGGTCTTTTTACCAATTAGGAGTATGTTCTGGGATAAAATGARTGGACTTACTGTATCTCAAAGCGACRCTGCTCAACACATTCCAATCAATCCCTTCAATATTGATCCAYCGCACCGAAAGGGGAGGCATATCATCCTCAGACCCTTTCGCCACATCCGGCTGCAAACTCCCTTGTTCAGTAGCAAGAAACTGGACGARCTCGTCGTTCTTCATCCTCGTGAATGTAACGTCCTGGTTGTCATAGTCGATAACATCGATAAYACACTCCTCTTTGAAGTGACTGTATTGGGCGATAGCAGCCCCGCTGCGAGGGTTGACACCAGGTTCGGCACCAGCATGGGTCTCGCGGTCGAGGTACCTTTGCCTTGAGGCTTGTGATTGGCTTGGCCGGCTGTGGTTCGAGTCGCTTCGGGCTAGCCTGTCAGCGATGAATGGCAAGTTCGTGAACGGCGGGTGTGCGTGACGGCTATGACTACGAGACATCCTCGCTGGATGCATTGTCCTGGAAGCAGGCGAACTCATACGGTGCATCATGGCGACGTCGTGTAGAATGATYGTGGAGGAGAACGAATAGYTCTGGGAGTAGTGGTAGCGAGCGCTCCCATAATTCGAATTTAGAGGTCAGAATCCGAGACGACTGTCCATGGAAGAATCAGTTNATGTTGCTGACGTCATTGTTTGGAAGCGGAGGTCAKAGCAAGCGTAGCT
>JANBPK010001048.1:102696-119884 GCA_027579435.1 Candolleomyces eurysporus
GNCNCTACTTCAACAAAACACATATATTCATCTGACTACTGACTACGGTGTGCTGCTCATGCACATCATGTACAACTACGACTACCAACAAGAAATTATCTCAACATCGAGCGAATTACGGTAAAAACGTCAAAACGACGCGCGACTACTACTATAAGMGTTCGAAGTCCTTATTTAAATGAATGTCTATATCGTTCAAAGATTGAAGTCCGAAGGTCGAATCCAATGCACAGTTAATGGCAAGAAAATAGTCCTGCGAGAGTGTCCGTATGCGGAGATGAAGAGACCATGAAGTTCATGAATCATGACATGCCATGGGGCGAAGAGTGTTCAGATCATCGAGAGGAGGGCAGCCACGAGGAAGGCCAGAAGTCCCGATCCAAGGAAAGGCTCCGCAACAGAGTTCGCGCCATTTCTCCCTGGCAGAGTGTCATCCGTAGGGACACTACCGTTATCTCCAGTCCCAGTGGAACTGTCGACACCCGGGAGATCGCCACCAATTCCTCCACCAGTGAAATTGAAGCCGTTAGGCTAAAAGAGATTTTCAGTACTTACTCTAAGAGAAGGCAGCCATGGAAAGTAAACTTACACCGATAGGACGTGAAGAATCCTGGAAAGCACATGAGGCCGAGTTGCACAGGCACTGGTTTCCGATAGGGTCCCAATACTCAGTCGAGCAAGTAGCGGGCACTATTAAACACGCGTTTTAGTCCAAATACGGTTGAAAGGATCCGGAGACACTCACATCGGTGACGAACTTGGTTGGGATCTTGGGCCGGYAGAGGATTTTGGGGCGTTGGAACAGTCGTGGGGCATCCGTACTGACAAACGAGATCGCGGTAGCGTGAGGRAGAGTGACACAGATGAAAAATGCACTCAAACTTACGCAAGTGAAGAAAGGGAARTCCGAGAACCCGCACCTCGCCAGCAATCCGGCCTCGTTCTGGGGTACACCGTTGCAAACCTTGACCGAAGCATCGATCGTTGGCCGRGGGCACGCAAACGAGGGGATAGTGTTCAGCTGGGAGGCGGGAACGGGGTTTCGGACCCAATCCAAAAGCTGCTCATTCGAAACAATCCAAACTACAAGGCCGTTCTTTCGTGAGCCAGTCACCCATCAATCGCAGAAGCTCTGACACACGTACCATTGTCTCTCTCCTGCGCCCAGTCCAAAAACCTATTGATCATATCAATAGTATCCTGACTGACAGTCACACCAGGGTATGTTCGCTATCAACCATCAAGCGTCCTTGTYAGTAATCACATTTCACCAGAACTGAGATGTATCACAAAAGAGCCTCACCGAAACGTGRATGGGATGAGTGTACAACCCAATAGGCTGCCTGTTACCGTTATAGTGATCGGTGAACGTGCTCTGCATGTACGCCAGAGTYGCRGCATTACTGGGGCTGCTAGCACCGTTCGCTGAGTCCCTACAAGCTAACGTCAGTTACCAAAGTCCAGGCCAATCCATCAGATTGAAGATGTAAAAGAAAGACCGACTTACAACCAAGGGTCCATCAGATGCGGCCCACGAACACCCCTCTGATCAAAGAAAGCATACATCGGGATCTCCCATAACCCAGGCAACTTCGGCTCTCCTCTACACACCCCAGGCGTCGTCAAGCAGTTATTCGCCAACCCATTATCCAAGGTATACGGCCAATACGCATCGGTATTCGGGTCTGTCACAGGAATCGAGGCAGTGGCACTGGAATCGTACAAGAACTTGGAATCATGAAGAGTCTTGAGAGTGTCGGCGTTGAAGTCCAAGAGCGGTGCCCTGAAACCCTTGAGAGCGCTGAGGGGTATACCCGCGAGCGAGTTCAGCGCAATCAGATTGCCGTTAACTTCTTCAGGTGTTGGTGARCCCATGTGTGTCATCCTGAACGTTACGTTCAGTAAAAGTTAGTGCGATCATCCTTAATTTTACGGATCTGTAGCGGGCGCGTAACGTAACACTCACGTATGGTCAGCGATTTCGTTCCCTTCGGCATACCAATCTAAAAATAATTGACTCTCGCGGTGAGTCTGGCCTGGTTCAAATTCCCTAGGTAACGYGGARACTCACCAGTAATGAGAGAATAATTGGTATATCCCAGCGAAACGAAATAAGTCATCTTTGGTTTGCACCCATTAGGATTCCGCCGATGAGCGAGGAACTGATTGACCGCATCCAACGTATACGACTGAACCGCATCATCGGCTGTAAACACAATGAATTGCGGTACTTGCGACTATAGGAAGGAGTAAGAGAGAAATCGTCAGCATGGTCCCTTCATCCCGACAACGGCATGGAGAGAAGAACGCCGAAAGGGAAAATACAGAAGGAAGGAGATGCAAAGAAGATGAAGAAGGTWGCGCATCSAAATCATGCGGTCAGTCCACTTGACCTAGCTCTGACACACAGATCTCGCACTCAATTGAGACCATATGCATTGGGAGYRCGATGTCAAATATGTCCGAGCGCGGCGACGAGCAACCGCGGAGACCAGATGAAAGTGGGGACTCACTGGGTCCAGACCTCCTGGCGGTGTCGTACTCGCACATTGRCATGCAGGSGGCCTGCATGTATTGGGGTCGCATGAATACCCAGCTGCATCMGGACTGGTCGTTGGACCAGATAAACCGCCGTCTTGAGCGAACGCAATCTGAGGGATGGCGTAGAGCAAGCCCAGAAYGARAGCCAAGGACCGCATCTTGARGTGAAGAGGAGGAGGCTGGGTAGACTGTGGGCGGGTGGGAGGCAGACCAACCAGGTTGCCGTTGAGCTAGCTGGCCCTAGGTGGATGACACGTCGAGAATGGGGGGTGGAGCTCGACAAGAGCTTCGAGCGGCTTCTCTTTAAGTASGAGAGACCGGAGAAAGGGGCCTGTAGTGARATTGAGAAAGAACGGAGAAGAGAAGGCAGATGAAAAGGAATGGNNANGNNNNAAGAGCCTCAGAAGCTCGGCTTTGGCATATGTCAGGTATGTAAACCGGCCAAGTAGTTTTCCGGCCTTCCCATGCCTATGTCCATCATAACACACCGAACATCATCAAAGTCATCAAAAGCGCTAGTTAAGCGCTTTATTCCAGACCCTAACTTGGCTTCTGTCCGGGTCGGTAAATCAGGTGAGTCATCGTGTTCATACCAAGAGGGATGGAAGACCCACCAACCAGTCTTYGCTAGTCGACCYACATGAGAGCTAGGTATCTTATGTAGTCTAGTTCAGCTTGAGTCCAGCAAGASGATGCATGCTAAGATCGTYRAGCTGAGCGACATTCGAGACTCTGCCATGTGGCGCCCACAGTCACCCACTAAACCTAAATCCAAATATAGATTAAGCATGAATAAAAYAGGTMGAGGCGAGCACGCCCGAAAATTTGAGCTTTAGTTGGAATGAAAAAACAAGCGCAACCTTAGTCTATGCCACGCAGAAACAATATGCCCCTTAATCGTGCCACAATTGATAAAAAAACGTCGGACCGGACATTAGACCTCCACAGCTCGGTTCCGYTGCGGTGRCGGAAACGCGACMTCCTTGCCATTAACGTCCACGCTCACCAACTGCTGCAACTGAGCAGCCTCCACCACCTCCACCATCGCCTCCACCACGTTCATATGCTCGATGGTCGGATTTCGTCCCACAAGCGAGACGTGTCGGAGCGCGGGGAACATCGCAAGCCAYTTCGGGAGCACCGTCCATARCCGCATATCCTCYTTCGAAAACTCTTGGTTGACYACCAACGTTATACTCGAAATCGACTGAAGGTCCGGGTTTGAAGAGTCCGGCTGCCCCTCCCTGACCGGCGGCGCAACATTGGCAACATTCAAATCCTCAAACATCTTCCAACCGGGACTATTTCCCAGAACGACTTCGACGGACAACGTTAGCGGTCTTCGTTGCGCACGGAGAAGGCCCGGTATCGAAGGCGTAGCAGAAGTCGGTTGCAACCAATGTGTGAGACCGTCGTTTCGTAGTCTATACGATATGCATAAAGTTTCCAGCCGCTCCAAGCCGCGTTGTTGCGCAGTCAATAGCTTGAAGACCCAGGTTGCTGGAGCGTGGAGAGTGATAAGCTTTGGCAAGTCAGGGAAGGGGCCAAGGTCGTAGCTGTCCCAACAATCGACGTCCCGGTCGATCTTTAGTGAAGTGAGCATTGTCATGTGGGAGAGGAAGCGTAGGAGATCGTTGGGCATTATTTGGCGCAGTTTCGATAAAGTCAATTCTGCTAGCCCAGGYGCTGCACTTGAGATGAGTTGGAAGATTGCAGGCCAGCACTTGTGGTTGATCGAAAGGCCGGCAAGGGTAAGCTTCTCGATGTTACAGTACTGTATCGCGGATATTGTCCATTGGAGCAGTGGCGGCATGAGGAACATCATCGACTGGATCGTGAGGCTTCGCAGTTTCGCGTCGGCTTGTGCAGGTGGAAGGAGTTCTGACAGCGGGAGACTGACATGGTGATTATCGGACCTCTTGAATTCCCAGCCATTACCCTTGAGAACGGACAAAGGCTCCTTCAGCATTTCGACCAACTTGCGTTCCTTCTTGCCGGTGAGCATCATTCTGAGCGCTTCGAAGGGTTTGGTTCCTCCTCCTCCCCCTCCCCCTCCCCCTCCACCACCAACACCAGGACCTCCTCTCGAGGGTTTCGAGCGGAAGACGAAGAGATGACTGAGATATCTTCCGCCTTTCAGGTTGACAGCCTCTGTCGACCTCCCCAAGATTGTATTCATCAACTCTCCCATTGCCAACGACCATTCCTCCAACAGCTCATCCTTGAAGTCGGTAGTCTCGCAACAACAGCAACTCTGGTTCCCAAAAATCAACACCACAGTCTTGACGGACGAGAATCGGCGAATCARCCCCTCCAAACGACGCACGCATCGCAGGAGGCGATTAATGTCATTKCCRGGTACCGAAAACTTGCACGAGATGCGATTGGCCTTTTTGATATGGAAWGCGATGTTGAGGATTGAGATAGCATCAACTTGGTCGTCGTCATTGTCTTCGTTGGCTTCACCCAGGGCGAGCTTGATGTGCTTTTCCGGGTTCGTGATACCAAATTTCTTGAGAGAAATCGGTAGACAGAGTTTGTATAGCCGGTGACTGACTTGGGCGAGGAAGAAGAGCGAGGCGGTATCCAATCGTTCACAGATGGCGAGCAATAGTTCGTCGGGAAGTCCGGGGAATCCTCCTGAATGAGTTGAGGTATCCATGGGGCTGCAACGTTCCCCTGTCCTATTTTTGTCAGGCCATATCCCCAATATTTTTGCCGTCGTACCTTATCGCAATATGACGACCGTCGTAATAGACCACTGGGCAGCTTTGGGTTCCTTGGCTGGTCGCCGTGGTGGTCTAGGTGAAAGAAGAGGAATGGGAGGCCAAGGCCATGAGGATATAATACCACCACTAGTTTACTAATGGTGCGAGCTATTCATGTGGTAGCCCAGCGTTGTTCGGGCTCACTCTCGGTATATATGTCAGGGACATCTTTTGATGATGCGAACCTGGCGACAAAATGCCACGCGATTCGGAGCTCGGAAGGGTGTCCCGCTGGCTGTGTTTGGCCGCCAAGCTCCTGCACCACAATGCGGTTTATACCAGTGAACACAGTGCGAATTCAATACAGAGGTAGAGATTACAACAGGGATAGAAGCGTCATGATTATGCAAGGACGTATACATAGATAGCCACGGGTCCATAAAGAGAGAGGAGTACGACGCAATAAATGGGAAAACTAGGAAGACTTTCCGCGATCTTTAAGATATCTGCAAATTATACAATACTATCGGGATAAATGAATGGCAGGGTAGAAGACGAAGGGTCAATACGTCAACTGATCCTTCATGGGCTCGGGTGGGTGCCAAGGAAACGTGGCCTGGCGAGGTTCAGTCGGCGACTGCGGGATTTCGGTCCTGAGGGAAGAGACCGCCATATTGGTGACGAATCGCATAGACTCCGCTGGAGTTTCAAAGGGCCCCGCATTGATATAACCAGTGTACAGGTTGGGCTGGTGATCATAGATGGTACGAGGTCGGGGTACTACAGGTGACTCAGGCACCTCCAGGATGGGTGGGGCAAGATCACGCGACTGGGACGGAGGCCTCGACGACGGGGAAGGGGTACCTGGGTTGGAAGTACTAGCCGAGGTTTTCTGTGACCGCCCCGGTTTTGTTTCTCTGTGGACTTTGAGATGCTGAAGGAGGTTATCGTGGCGGTTGAAGAATTTTTCGCATTGAGAGAAGGTGCACTTGAAGGCTACGCACATGTTAGCCGTTTGTAATATTCTAGAGAGAGTACAGACTCACGCTTTTCATGGGTATGGATAGATCGTATATGTCTCTTCAGGTGCTCCCCTCGGTGGAAGCACTTACCGCAACCATCAACTTTGCAGATATAGACACGCTTTTCAGGTTGAACTACACCGGGATCGACAGTCTGAGTGGTTGGGACACGGCGTCCTCGACTCTTTTTTTGTGAGGTTGGGAACTGGGACTGGGAACACAGCACGACTCCGCGAGATGCGACGGTCCCCTTGAGCGTCGGCGGCAGTCGCAACTTCGAGGAACGTAATCCGGGAAGTCGACGGAGGCAACATCTCATGCCCCGGGATAGCAGCGGATGAAACGTCGGGAGGGAGGGGGGTGGCCTTAGGCGCAGATCCAGGGTTAGGAGGCTCTTCTATCTCCTCAGTGGCTGAGGCCTGTCGCGACTGGGTCCTAGTTTTTTTCGAAGCTGCACGTTTTGTGCCCTCTGGTGCAGATTCAGGCTGTCGGCGTTTGGCTACACGGCCTGTCTGTGACCTGGTAACAGGTCTGGATACAGAAGGCTCGTTAGAAGTGGTGTCTTCGTCGTGCTTGGATGGATCCTCGTCAACGCGATTCGCCTAATGAACGGATAGGAGGTTTTGTCGTGAATGAATAACTCTGACGCAAAGCAGCCGTGGAACGGCAATACTACGCACCTCCGTTGTCTCGACGCCCATTACTTCAGCTTCTACTCCTTCAGAACTCTGAGGCATGTCTCTCGATAGGGAATTTGAACTGGAGGGTACCGCTCGCTTTTAAGGAGAATACTACGACGTATTCTGACAAATTAAAGCAGGTCAGAAAAAATTCATGAAGCGAGCCAAAAGGACGTACTTTTGAGGTTGTTCTCGGTGAGCGTCGAGCTGGAGTAGTGGGCGTTGTGGAAAAATACACAGGAGGATAGGGGTGAATTCGTCCTCGTCGAAGCGACAAAAAGCCCCTGTTCCGCCCAAGATGCGGAAGCATTGGCATTTTTGGTCGTGGGAATGGGCCTGATTGGTCAGCTTTCTCACCAGCGTGATCAAACGCCAACGCGACGCGCTCGTGGCTGCCCTCCTTGATCAAAGCCACCATCCTCTCCTTGCCGCTGGCAAACATACCATGAAGCCAGATATAAAGCCTCCCCACTCTGCTCTCACTGCGTGAAAGATTTCTATGAACTTTGGAATCTGCAGGAGATGCTGACCTCACATGGTTTACGTATTGCCTTTAGTCTCTGAGTTGTTTGTGCGANGGGGGGACGACACGGCATCCATAGGTGAGTCGCTCTTGGATTCAATACATCTCATGCTACCTACTGAGTAGTTTATATAGTGCTACGCCTCGTTACACTGGCATCCGGTCCTTTTTCGTGGCGCAGTAATGAAAAGCTCATGATCCGCTGCACCCTGATCCTTCGCGGTCGCGGTCGTGCAAGTCCGCTGGATCGCACAGCCTTGATCTTTGGCTATCTTGACGCATATTCTTTCCACTGCCAGACCACCTGAGCTAGGGTCAAGCTTTATACGAACTAGAGCTTCTTGGCTCCCGTCGATATGGAACGATGGCATTCCAGCACTTCTTGTCACTCATTCACATCTTCCCCGCTATCAGATCGCCATACTGTCGGAGAATGGTGTACGTCCGGTGGACACTTATCAACATGAATGAGGAAGTTTCCTGCAAGGAGAACGGAGTTACTTCCCTTTGACTTTCTCCATTGGGCTTTCTCTCCTCTACTAGTCCAAGGTTTGTAAGAGAATATTCTTATACAAACAGTGCGCCCTCTGAACCCCGCCGTTCCTCATTCTAGAATCTACTTTGGGATCATAGCTACTGCCAAGTGTCAAAACCATTCAATACTCTGCCCGCCAATCCGATGGGCTGATCTGGTTCTATCGGCGGTGGTATACACTCGCTTTCGTCACAATGGCGTCTTTGGATGGAGTGGGAGTGCACCGCTCAGTTTCTTCGTTCTTATGACCCGTCTTCAACCGAATCATATTCTTTGAAGATTAATACAACTCTCCAACCTATTCCCACTCTTGGTCCAGCGGTGTCTGGCTCCCCGAGCGCAGCAGCTTCCTGGACGAAGCGTTCCATTTCGAGACCTAAGCGTTACGTCTGTGACTCGACTTGATCGATTGACTACTAGTGAGTATCTCTTCTTATCGACTTCCTCAATGGAGCTGATGAATAAACCTTTCCCGATGGGAACTTCGCAAGGGATAAGTGGAAAAGCTCTCGCTTGATGTGAATTTTCGGCTTAGTTTGTCTTGTTGAAGCAGTCCATGGCGCCTATCTTCGACACGGAGTGATCTTTATTTCATAGTGGATGATGCTGTCCTCCTTCTCTTTGGGAAGCCATAGATCGCAGCGCAGAATGGCTTCTTGCTGCGAGTACAGTTTGTTTTAGCGAGAACGGGGATTCTTTTCCGTAAGACTCTTCTCACCGTTTCCTCAATACTCTCCTTATTTCGACGCTCATGGGACTTCTAATCCTAGATGTGACTCGATCAAGACAGGCGGTTTCGTGAAATGTTTACAGCGGTCTACATCTACAAGGGCTCGGGCCGTTTTGTAGGTCCTTGTACTTTTCAAAGCCGTGGCTAGCCATAACCGGCTTCTAATATTCCGACAATTCCCTGTGTCCAAGTCTCCCATTCTTTTACGTACGCAATTTACTGTGCAGCCATACCGTGACCAGGGTGAGCCTACCTTTTTACACCAGGTAAACGGAGACGACACACCCCTCACATCGTCACAAATGACAAGAGGTTGATATGTATATAGATGCGTTCTTGGCTCCTTCTGGCCACATCTGTCTTGGTCTGGATAAGTCCTTTCATCTCTGGATCTCAGCCACCATCGCAACCGGAATTATGCTACTTTCCGTTTGAACGTGAATATTGTAGAGGTAATGAATGTTCATATCCGATTCAATGATCCTCTTTATGACTTTCTTTGACAAGGTCATAAAGCGAGCTACCATTCTCCAAACCCGTCGCGCGCCTCATATGAACTCGCATCGAGGCTTTACAGCTCCGGCCGTTGTCTTCGAAGACGCTGAATCGTGAGTCGCTTAGCCGTTCAGCTGGTGCTCGCTTGTGTCACGAAGCGGTGCTTCTACCGTGTAAGTACATATTTTTCTCCCACTGACACGGTGCTTACTTACCCGCCTAGTCCTATAACAGGTTTCTTCCATCTACAACTTGCCCCAAACATGGTCCTTCAGGCAGCAGAGCACCATGTCTTACCTGGCCGCGCTGTGCACGTCAGATCAAGCGGACTCTTTCATCCTCATTGTCCTCAAGAAGCTCTGACGTACGTATGCGAGCTGTGGCACCACCCAGCTTTCATTTTGGAGGTGCTCCAGGTTCCGGGATCTGGGATGACGGTGGAGAGGTGAACCTTACTTTTACCGGAGTCGATTTCCGACTTGAGCTGGTCTGTATATGGGCTCGCTGGTTTCCTTCAGGCCAATCAGCTCAATACCGCCGCTCGAGTCGGAATATGCGCGTAGTCGCAAAGTTCATTCGGAAGGCAGTGGAAAGCTGGGAAGCTGACAGCTTAAATCTTTATCAAATTATCACGAGTGTGCTATGTTGTGGATGTTGGTGAGTGCTTCCTAGAACTTTTGAACTTTTCCATAGTTTCCATTTCATTTTAGTTCCCGTTGGAAACGATAGTTATAGATAGATGCATTAATATAAGTCAAACCAAGCAGAAATCAAATAAGACTGCCATCTATTAGATCTTGGTGAGCTTTCTGTTTTTCCGAGCTTTCCGTCGCTTTTGGAAACGACATATACATAGCCTCGGGACGCGTTCTTAACAACGAGCAGAAATCAAATGAAATGGAACTGCTATGCTCTTACGGTAGACTGCAGAGCAATTTCGGGACTTGTTTTGGCCGAGACGGCTACGTTTAGCCTCACTGGACCATACATAAGTAAGGCCAGGCTCTAACTCCGGGAATGTGCATTGCATCTATTTCTGCATGTGACCGCGAGGAGATAGAGCCTGACCGCAATGTTCATTTCCTTTCGACGTACCCGGCTCCGATTCCTGGTGTGTAGCACACTCTCTCGCTCTGCTCCACCAACGCGCTTGTGTTAGCTGGCTATGTACATATGAACGCCCTGCACACTGCTCCGGCGTCTTGGAAAAAGCGGCACGATCTTCACAAGGGCCGGACCCTTGACCTTACGACCGACCGTGGTTTGACGGCGATGTTCGCGGTGCCTTATGTACCTGCATACGGCGCCCGCTGCTGTGATGTTTCGATCCCTGCCGGTATTTGCGGTCGTTCCTCATTTCGGCGACCTTCCACGCATCTTTTCCTCGCCCACCTCAACCGCGATCGATTGGTTGAACAGGGTGTGGGTGAGGATGTTATGTTCCTTTTTTTGCGTTTTGTCGGGTCCGAACAAATTTCAGGAACGTTCCCAGCGGCGGATCTTGCGCTGTGGGGTAGGATATGTCGAGGGTGCAATGTAATCAATTCAGCGCGTGGTTTCGCCGAAGTGAAATAGGTGACCGGTACACCGAGTTTGGTGTAGAATGGTGCATAGTAATGATTCTTGGCGGATCTTGAGGTCTACTAAGGTTTCTTGAGAGCTACAGACTGTGCTTAGGCTCAACTTTGTTTTCCAACGTTGTAAATCCCTTCAGTATGTCAAGAGGTGCTGCGTCGAGTCGCGTCTAGGTCGAGTCTCGCGCTGTCTTGCGGACAGGCCGACTTGTCGGCGATACGACGAAATTACATTACATGACGGTGGTTGTTAGCGGGATCAGGGACGGACCGTGCATCGGCTCTTCTCACCGACCATCTTGGCGCAGCGGTTACATTTCTTGCTCGAGCGATCTTGCTTCATTTGTGCATGTTTCGCTCACTCACAGCGGATTGTCCTTGATGGAATAAAAAAAAARAGGTAATGGTCTTGTGGTCTTTCAGGTCTCCATATGACTGGAAACAATCCAATTGAGGCGCGGCCGACCCGACGATGCAGGGACATGCGGTCCAGGCGCAGCTCCAGTTGGTGGCCTCCATGCATAACAGAGTTTAACTTTACCATTTTTGCTGTCTAGCATTGGCTACGAGACCTGAGAACAAGTAGTGCGAAGAGAAGGAACGGTGGCGAAGTGTGGGTAAGCTGCCGTAGACGCGTAGTGACTTACTGCCCATTTTCGTATCGTCATTTTCTGATTGAAGAACCTTCTATATTGGACAGATCACTTTCCTATATGGTGGTCGTGGATTGCCATGCGAGCGACGATTTGGCGTGGTTGTGCACGCCGCCGCCACAATGCGAAACGTGACAGCGCTAGCGATGTACTATTGCTGGTGAAGGTTGAGCGTACGTCTCCATAATCAAACTTGAGCCTGCGTTTCTCTCAAGAAAAGCTTACCTGGTGAGATTTTTGATCGAATGTTATGTGATGCAAATCACCAGAGTCTAGGGCACCGTCTGTTCCTCGGCGAAGATGAATAACACCGAAGGTGGGATACATCGAACCCTCCTTCTGCGTCANTTTTTTAGAGGTTCAGCTTTCAAGTGATCGATGTCGCACTTGTCCGAGGCGAAGCGACTCATTAACGGTAAGCTTTCAAAGTGGTGGATTCCCGAAGATCAGCTGCCAACTCACTCTCCGCAGAAAATCGGATCCAAATGCTTCGTTAGGCTGGATTTTCGAGCCCACGATCCGCGCTTGCTTAACAGTTGGTCTAATTAGATGGGGGTCAAGTGCATGAAAACGCACCAGTAAGCTGAGGAGCGTGGATAACAAGCTGCACCATTGCGGTGGATACCGGAGATTACCTTCCAACATTCGTCCTTGACATACTCGTTCGAGCCTAGGTGTCGGGTCTCGATCAAAGTTTCGTATTCTCGTAAGGGATAATTAAACGGTTTATGTTCCGTTGAAGTAGCTCAAAGTCAGAGTTTGTTTTAATCTTCAGATTCTGCTGCTCCGACAACTTCCGATTGACCATTTCATAGCTTCATCAGCAGACGAAAAGAAGGCAGTGGCATCCCTTTCTAAAAGAGTGCTTGAGAGACCAAAGATAGACGTCTATCATACGGCAAAATGTACGGACGAAAGAACACCCACTGTCAGTAGACGCTGTGGACGTGAACTTCCGAGCGGGATGTCGGGTGACGTCGAACGTGTTTTGGATAGACGTCTGACAGCGAAACCTCGCAACGTTGATCGAGTGCTACGTTGCCACTATAGCACGCTGTTGGTAACTACGATTCCGTCCTTCTTTCTCCCGCAAAGCCATCGTATCGACGTCCCTTGTCACCTACATCACGTTTAGCCTTCACAAAAAGGTAAACCACACCCCATGTAAGTTATGTGATCGCTTCTTTCTGGGTTTAATTTGGGTGTGGTATGGAAGACAATTTGACGAAACGTTCGTGGACTATCCCAGGCGCTGTATAGTACCTGGAATTCGAATCCATGCACCTTCGCCGGAGAGCACGCCCAAGAGTTGGTACATATTATGATTAATAGCGAGCTCGGGTTTCTTTGATGAGTTCGAAAAGGTATCGAACATTTTCCGGCGTAAAATGGTGTTTCGGGTCTCCATCAGGCTGTTAAAGCGCTCAAACACCGGGACACTTGTCACAGAAAAATATCATTCTGTCTAGTCATCGTGACTGATGCTCGGTAGGTTTTTTGTCTCACCATTTTCCATAACACCGTCATGTACGGAGAAGATGGCATCTGCCCCCGGGTCTTTGGAAAGTGCGTGACTGAGAGATCTACTCCCTCGGGACAACTGTTTCCTGCAGAGACTCCTCACTTGATAGGTCTGAGCAGGGCGAGCGCTAATCTAATCTGCTTTCCGGACAGCGCTTGCTATCTAACCGGAAAAATCGCACATGTGGGCCGCGGTCCGCGTCGCGCGTGCCTCTGGCCTTATCCACTACCGACAAGAAGGTAGAGATAGCCTTCAGTCTTATCTCTGTCCAAGACTCCAAGCGGCCCAAGAATGACGCTTTCCAGGAGAGATACATCCGAGAAATGTCAAACTTGCAGGCCACACACACACATGTAGATATCTGCAGACAGTGTGCTTGTTCTTCCCAACGCCGGCCACACTCTCAGGCGATCGAATGCAGGATGAAGGCCCGCGTGGGATTGCGTGTTGCCTAAAATCCCCTTCCCGGTAACTGGAGTTACCGAGTTATCCCAATTAACGAGCCGACGGAGACAAGAGGATACCCAACTCTATTATGAACAGCAACTTGGCGGATTCATTGGTCATCGACACTCGACCGGATCATTGTGCTCGAGAATTTGTAGCAGTGGAACAATGCCTTCCAACAACATATCTCTACTATGCGTAGCAACTTAAGATTGATTGGCCCTCGACGCTCGACCGGATCGTTGTGCTCGAGAATCTGTAGCAGTAGAACCATGCATTCCAACTCAGGCTAGTTGCGGACAGGCATGCAGGGACTTGGCTTTGTTCCATTCAAGTCAAATCTTTCTCGAAGAATCAACACCAACTCGGATCCGACTGTCCATATTCATGCGTCCCGTACAGTCCGTGCCTTGTATTCCACAGAGAAATCTGCGTAGAACGTGGGCAGGTCATTCGGACACCCGTGATTCGATCGTCGGTGACCGCTTTTTGGCCCCAGTACTTCCCATTTCATCAGAGTCACTCACAGTCACCAATTACAATATTTTTCTAGACGCTTTTCATCGCAACTCTCCATAATGATGTACGCCCTCCCATGCTCGGCCGCCGGTCGGGGCTTCTTCTCAACTGAGCGCTTGCAATAGCGCATTTGACGCCCTTGCTCTCCCTCAACCAACAGTCAAAAACCGACGATGACAGAAAACGCCTCACCACCGGCTCGACTATACTCAATAAAGGGCTGATCTGCAACCAACCCAACAACGATGACAGTATCAATACATACATAAGCTAACCTCTGGCATTGCCGCAAAAAAACGTGCGCTCCGCGTGCGTACAGGGACGAAGCGAAGAGGCGCGGATCGATTCCGTGCATCCGCCTCCGTGGTCCGCCTGTCCGCTACCCACCCAAACCTAATCCTCAGACCCCCACTGATGGGGTGTGCTCGGACCATCCTTGCAATCGGCCTCGCTTTGCCTGAAGAATGAATTTTCATTTCGGACCCCGTATATGGCTTGTGCTGATTGCTTTTGTCCTCTCGGGACGACCTCGGGAGTTTGCATATATCCTAAATTGGTCAAGGATGGCTATCGCCTTTGATGGGAATTCATGGGCAGCAAGGGGAAAGCGAAGGAGCGAGCAGGGGGAAATGGATTGGATTGGATCATATAGACGGATAGACGTTTTTGGTGTGTTTGAGGTGAGAGGGTATGGAAAGTACCTGACGAAAGGTTTTTTTCATTCAGCGGCAATACTAAGGGATTCGGATCTCCGGCATTCCTTGCAGGGTAGAGTCCTCAGTCAACCCAGACGCTTTAGAATTTCATATGAACAAAATAGCTGCATGGCGGCTGTATATTGAACAATATGTAATAGTTGTAATAGTTATTTGTGAGCTCTAGCGTTCCTCCTGGCCCCAAGCGACTGTGCAGTGGGGCTGGTTGTAAATGCCAAGCCTTCGATTAACTCGATCGAACTACCACGTTTCCCCACCCTGAAAGTTTTTTTTTCTCGACTGTTGAATCTGGGGTGTCGGTGTTTAGTGTCTGGAGCGAAGATTAGTCATCGTATTCGGGGGATTGTCTCAGCTCAAGTCCATTAAAATTTGCGTCGCCTAGCCAGCGAGCGAAACCGAGACCGAAACACGATCAAGAAATTTGTTTTGGAGAGTAGGCGGATGTGGGGAATCCATGTGCCAAGTAGTCGTCGGAAAGAACGGATGAGTGGATAGGTTTGTTTAGGTAGTTGGTTTTCCCAAGTTGGGTATATTGAGTAGGCGGTCGGTGTGGGTGTGAGTTTATATCTAATTTACATGTAGCCAAACGAGTTTAGTGAACGTGTTTATCTGGGTTCGTCGGCACGCGCGTTTACGCTTAAACGCTCGACTGTCGTTACAGCTGCTGTTGCATACTTTGCAAATTCCGTAAAATGCGAATTTAAACGCACGGGTTAAGAGCTGATCGCAGTACAAAGTCGAAGACGGACGGACGCGGTTAACGAAGTCTGCGGGGAAACTAAATATCGAATAACGATCCCTTCGGAACTGGGTATTGCGAAGGCAATACTCTCGTAACTCAGAGAGAGTAGCAGGCCTCAGTTACAGCATCGAATGTCGAGTTCTTTCCCACTTTCACGCCATATCATGATGAATCAGGGTTTTCACTCGACTTGATGGTGGTTCTGATGCTTGCAACGCCCCCGGACTTCTATAGGTTTCAGTTCAGAGCTCCCATCTCATTTAGAAGAGATACCCATCATTCATGTCCAGTTTACGTGCCTATCCATCTATCTACATACCTGTCTGCACTTTACACATTCCTCCGCGCCCAGCTGCGATCCCGGCCAGATGTCCGTTTGGGTGCCCTCGCTGCTCGCGGCGCACTGGAATCATCAGTCATCGCTGTCAGTGGTTCTCGTGTTGTATGTGTCTCGTTTCCCGCCGGACCGACGAGTATTATATGGGTTTCAGGGAAGTGCTGTTCTACGATTTGTGATGCTGATATCGATGGAGGTATCAATCGTCCTGGAAGCATCTCCGTTGTCGACCAGACTCCGACGATACATCTAATCGTAACGTAAACTCTGTTATCGTAGCGCTCAGGCTTTCGAGCGTCTGCGTCTGAGGTTGGAAACACTATTCAGATTCGGATTTCCCGGGCGCTCGGAGATTGCGAAATTGATGCTTAATGCTCATTCTGCCGGTACAGAAATAATATGGCCAACTATGTGTATATAGATGGATATCTGCGGTGTGCGGGAAAACAGTGGGTGTACCCCAGGCGGGAACCCAATTGAATCATTATTATGTATCCGAATACACTGCAGTTACCGTGTTCCTGGACGTTAGCAAGGATACATAATACGACTCGAATGTTCGAGTCGCCAACGGTGACAGAGCCCAAAAGGAGCGAGCCCCGCAGCGTTCACGTAAGGCGCTATCTGTGATTGCTGTGAAGAGCCCCAGTGCATGAAATCAACTCGTTGTCGATATACCGAGGCTACTATTATGGAAATGGGCGGATAAAAATCACATTGCTGTGGCACTAGGTCATGGCCTCCACGAGGCTCAGACAAGGCGTACAAGGAAATGGAAATAGAATTAAGTAAAGATTAGTAGCGTGCCATGATGCAACCGATTTTGAGCTCTCATTGATGCCACGAGGCATTGTATCTACTTATGGGTCCATAGACATTGCTGTTAAATGGAATCGGGGAACCATAAAAGCTGCTTTGACTCGAGCGACCCCCCCCAAAACTATTTCGGTTCCCGTGCATGACTAGGTAGGGCAGATAGCCGCCGTGCCTGTATGCATGGGATCGTGCGCCGTGGACAGTTGCGCACGTCGGTATGGAGGACGCCCAACGATCAGGGCGCCAATGGCAGTGGTTAAAGCAACGATTTCCAGGCCCCAGTCACCGGTGGACAGCAGGAACGAACCTGGGATCCCGCGAGCTGGGCAGGGCGATAGACGCGCGTTATCTACGCCTGGTAAGGTCAGAACCTAATTTGATGTATTTTAAGACGCCATGAAATGGAAGCGACTGTGCCTACCGTATCTGCTGGCTTTTTTTTTTTTTTCTTTTTTTCTCATGGATATTTTTTCTCCTTGGGAAATCAATTATCGTCCAAGGGTACCCCAGTAGTCATAGGGATCAGCGCTGTCTGAGACTTAGAGCACGCAACCTGGAGCTCCGTGTGTCGTCATGGGACGACTCTGCGTGCGCTTGTGGGCAAAAGGGACCGAAAACATTGGTCGGT